>BQNB010052579.1:0-40428 GCA_026074375.1 Tanacetum coccineum
TCAAGAAAAGTTTGATACACGCAATCGAGTTTCCATTGGTTGCTAAGACCATAAAGTAACTAAAACACTCTTGTCCTAAAAAACCTTGACTTTTAAGGTCAAATAAACTAACATTCCATTTCAACTTTATCATCTATTTTTAAGCTTTCTCAAGAAAAGTTTGATACACGCAATCGAGTTTCCATTGGTTGCTAAGACCATAAAGTAACTAAAACACTCTTGTCCTAAAAAAGATCTCTTAAAACCAAAATATATACCCAATAATAATATTAGTCGGCAAACCAACTAGTACCTTAAACTGATGATATCCAATATTACAGAATTTAGTTAAGCCTTGCTTAGAATAAACTCATTATTCATATTATATAAAGTGTTTGAATGAACATTTTATAGATAAAAATAAAAACTAACCTTCCAAACAACAGAATCTCACCTTTTGTTGCATTCTGCTTCAACTGATCCAAAGCGCATGCCTTAAATTTTGCTCATTATTCAACTTATCGGAAGCACAAACCAAAGCCAGTTTCCACCCCTTATTCTGGTAGGAATGTGCATATTAGGAGCAACATAATATGGACTTTCACCACCCCTCGTTCTTTCTTAAGTGGACAGTCAGAACTGATCAAACCCTTTACACTCTTCGATACACAGTCTGTGAGAGAAACTTATTAGACAACTCGTTCTATGAACTTGCATTTATCATAGAAAAAATATCTTTTGAGCTAATTACCTGGAGGAAAAGGCGTATACCAGGGTTTGAGGTTCTCATACTACTTTCATCCTATATCTAGTTTAAATTAAACCAAACACTCATCAACTTTAACACCCCTAAATTTACTCGCAGCGGAACCAATATTTGGGTGTTAAATTCATAGCACAATAGTCACAAGAATATAAAGAACGACTCAAAAAGAGACCTTTTAATATCAACATGCGTCATATTACTAATTTAAGTTCAACAAGATGTCCCATGAACGTTACCCAAAAGAAACATAAAAAGTTATCCATTACAACCAAACTTGTTTTTGAGCAAAGGAGTCAATTTTTAATATTTGATAAACAAAATCTAGCACAAATCCTCCTTTTTATTGCCTCCAAGCCTCCGGACTTTAATTACCTGAGATAGACATGCTAAAAAGTCAACACGAAGTTGAGTGAATTCATAGGTTTTATAAGTGATAAAGAGTTAAACACAAGCATTATAATATTCGTAAGCATCATATAGACTTGTGGGCCAGACAAGCTATTAACCAACAGTTGCATTGAACTCGTGCCACCGATCCCATCGACTAAAATTCCATATACAAATAATAATAATAATGATAATTCAATGAATGCCCCCAGGCTAGGTATTTCGTCATATACCTATACAATATGTCCGTACATTGGGAGTGCTCACTATTCGGATCCAAACCCCAAAAACCGGACCGGGTTGTCAAGCCCATAGCGCTATTAATTGTATGAGCGGCTACCCATCACAGGTAGTTAACGGCTCACGATTGGGGTCTTATGACGAAAGCTACTCAAGCAACAAGATCCTCACATACAGGTCCAAGCATACAAGAAAAACCTACTTGTGTTCGTTTTATAAAACTAGCATGCATCTCCCTCGCGAGGTTTAAGAAAAATATTTGAAAGGCGAGGCTATGAACTCACCGAGGGTAGAAGAAATGTCGATCAAGAAATCATGAGGAAAAGGGACGCCGAAGACAACTGCGACCTATTAAAAATAATAATATATTATTAATATTTCAATTTTAATAAATATGAAACTTATTGTAATTATATTATATGCATGAAATTTGTACGTTAGGAATCCATGTGATCTTCTTCACTTATTGTCTCTATTGGTTGATATAATTTCTAAAAAATTGCCAATTTACAAGCAACTAGTTACAGCTTTAACGACTTGTGCCAAATAACGCTCAACACTGTCGAAGTGGCTTATAACTCAATCTACAGGTTCCTATGTATGTTGACTTACTACTATGTTTGCCCCAAAGCTCCTAAGTAAATTTTATCTTTCGTTAACTCTAGCTTAGCGTAACTAACACAAAACAGGGCCTGCTGGAAGTTATCAAAAGTTGGGCATCAGCAGGCACCCTAAAAAAATTTATAAAAATCTGAAAAAATACAGAAGGTCACACACATCATGTACAATCTCCAGGTTAAATTTCGTCCAAAAATATTCAGTTTTGACCCGCCTGCTCACAGTATCTTTACAAACGAAATTCTGGACAGCCTACACAGTTTTAGCACTTAATCTTGTACAAAGGTTTTGACTAACTTTTACACCTTAAAAATCGACGAGGCCTAGTTCGTTGGAAAGTAGACTCGAAGTAGATAACTTTAGGGTCCTGAAAACCTAGAAAATCTTTTGACACGACCAAATTATAGCATCGCAAAATTGACCCAAATTCGGATATAAAAACTGTCATTTTCTGAAATTTGCCGAAACTATTATCTAACTAAAATCGGCCATAACTTTTTCGTTTTTAAGAGTTAGAAGCTCTAATTTATACCAAAACGATCATTGGAACGACCTCTACAATTCTAAACACTAAAATCTCAGTTTACAACACACTAAATCCGCCGATTTTATGCCTAAACTTTCTGCCCTAATTAAGGGTTATAAAACTCATTCAAACCCTCAATGTTTTGCACCAATTTCACATCCAACACTCCAATACTAACCTATTGAACCATCCTCAATCATCAACAACCTCAAACATTATATGCATTATATTCTATAGATTCCCAATTCACAAAAATCAATATGCATGTATATAATTTTTTTGTAGGAAAAGATTAAGGGTATTTTTAGGAGTAATTTGGTATATAAATAAGAGGTTTTGGTGGAGGATCGAAGATCAATTATGGTGGTTTTGTGGTGCTTTGCTCGACAGAGAAGAAAGAAGAGAGATGGATAGAAAAATTTAGTCGTTGTAAATTATAGAGTGTGTGTGTGAATGTTCCGATTTATATAAAAGAAAAAGAGGGTGTTGGGTTCGGTTTATAGAATTAAGGGGGTGTTGGGTTTGGGCTTGGATTTATAAAAGATGGAAGGAAAGGGTTATAAAGATTTTAAATGTGGGCTTGGTGTAAAAAAATGGTATATTGTTTGGGCTTGATGCTGCCGAAAATACAAAGAAAAGGGGAAAGGGCTTCGGCCCAATTTTTATTAAACGTTTTATATCTTTTAAATCTCGACCCTAAAATTAACTCGACTCGCTAATTTTTATAAAAACATAAATTTTTAAATTTGGTTCAGCCTGACACGAACGAAATATATTTAAATAATAAATAAATAAAAAATATATTAAATAAAAACTTAAAAATTTTCACAATTAAAAATACGGGAAAGTGGTGCGTAGTGGTTTTATAAGTCTTTGATCATAGCAAGAGCAAGCATATCATCAAGACAAGAGTTCCTTGAAATGGCATCAAAATGTGCCACCACCACACATAGTGTGGTGTATTACCCACAATTGAATTGTTTTTATTAATAATAATTTTAGTGTTAGGGTATAAATTTAAGATAGGTAGGTAGTTTTGTGAGGCTAACGGGTATCGAGCGTAAAATATAACAGAGTTAAGGCAAATCGTCACGAAGTGAAAATAATATGAAAAAAATAATTCTACATTAAGACGGAATACATTTCTGAAAAGTTTAATTTACGTACGGATCAAAGACGAATAATTGCTTTAAGCCAAAGCTCTCGAATTTAATTAAAATGACGATTTTCAATAAAATGCTAATGCAAATATAGTAACTTGTTAAAAATTATATAATTATTATGAAATTATTAAATAGTAGTGACCTTAAATACGAGGGTTTACAACCACCCCTCCCTTAAGGGAGCGACGTACCGCGCTCGACTATCACCACGGACAGCCCTACACTGCTTGCTCGGAAAATAGATGCGGATCACTTTCTTCATGAAAAAGTCTTCCTCTTTCCATGTGATTCTGGACCTCTTCCGTGAGTCCAACGAACCCTTAACAATAGAATTCCTCACTGCTTCAACTGCTTTACTTCACGGTCCAAAATTTCCACGGGCTCTTCGATGAAGTGCAATTTATCATCCAGTTGGATTTTCTTCAAGTGGAAATCAAGGTTTCTTGTCCCAAGGCACTTTTTTGAGATTAGAAACATGAACGTAAATATGATACCATGAAGTTTTTTTCCGGTAACTCTAATCGATATATATAAAAACTCCCAAAAGTGGGTCCTACCACCTCGGGTTTTTGTCGCAAAACGCTTTACAAACTTTTAGTATGGTTATAGACGTAAAAGTTTTATATAGGTTTATGTTTATAAAAATAGTTATATCTCTTTAACCATAAATAATGTACTTATAATATTTACATTTCTAGTTTCATATTTAAGTGTATATTATAGATTATAAGTTATTTCTATACTTAATTTTGAGTGGACTTATACTTAAAGTCAATTCTTTGTACAAAAGTCAATTTAGCACTTTTGGCTGAAAACTAACTTTTACCATTTTTGACACCATTTTCAAACCATAATGAATTGGGTTACTATCCAATTGGTCCAGTATCTACATGATTTTATCTACCTCTCATAGTTTTAGCTTTTTACTTAATTCGGAGTGCAATCATGACCTTTTATGCATTCTGTCCAGCAAGGTCAGAATTGACTACTTTTGGTAAAAAGGTCATATCTCATGCAATTTTTACATTCAAGTGTTGATCCAAATTGCTACTAGCTCATAAAACAATTGTCCACAACTTAGATAAATCAAATCAGTAGTTTATCACACTCAAAAATGTCAAACCTTCTGTTTACTTCTGCCATAATTTTTCTAATGATTTCCACCATGTTTTAAGCTAGGTTTATCCATTTTTAACCTAATCTAGTACACACAAAACCCCAATAAACTCTTGATCATCATATTCATCATATTTACAATTACATTTATAATTGAAATACAAAAAATACAAGAATAATAAAAATAGGTAGAGATTTATACCCAACAAGGTGAAGAAAATGATGAACAATACCCAAAACAATGTAACTCTTTTACACCAAGCTTTGATTATTAACCCAATACCCCTAGATCATCATTATTTCTCCATGCATTGACTCTATGATTACTTGAATTAACTCAGCCCCTAATGTGTATAAAATCTTGCACAAAACCCCTCTTGATCACTTCAAAAGTATAGGAAACCTTACTAGGTTGTCATATCCACTAGTAGGTTATTGTTTGATTGGTAAAATTTGATGGAAGTTGTGTTGTTTTGGTGAAGGGATTTCGGCAAAGGGAGAGAAACAAAGTGATGTGTGTGTAAACTTTGGTAAAACAATGGGAAGTAAAGTGGGTGTGGATGGTTTTATGTCTTACACATGCAAGTGGACTAGGACAAATGTCCTAGTCTTGCACCTCCAATTGCCACGCCACCCTTGAGGTGGTGGTGTGTGATTTTTGTTTTAAAACTTTGTTATTTCTAGTGTTTAGTGTATAAATTTTAAGATAGGTAGGTAGTTTTGAGGCTAACGGGTATCGACGTAAAATAAAACGAGAGTTAAGGCGAAACCACGAAGTGAAAACGAATATGATAAAAATAATTCTACATTAAACGGAATACTTTTCTGAAAAGTTTAATTTACGTACGGTTCAAGACGAATAATTGCTTTAAGCATAGCTCGTAATTAATTAAAACGACGATTTCAATAAAATGTGTAGATGTAAATAAAAGTAACTTGTTTAAAATTTATAAATTGATTATGAGATTAGAAATAGTAGTGACCTTAAATACGGGGGTTTACATCCTCCCCTCCTTACGGGAGCGACGTCCCGGCGCTTGATTATCATCACGTCCTCGCTTCTTGCTCGGAAATAGATGCGGATACTTCTTCATGAAAAAGTCTTCTCTTTCCCATGTAAATTCTGGACCTCTCTGTGAGTTCCAACGAACCTTAACAATAGGAATTCTGCTCTGCTTCAACTGCTTTACTTCACGGTCCATAATTTCCACTGGCTCTTCGATGAAGTGCAATTTATCATCCAGTTGGATTTCCTCAAGTGGAATCACCAAGTTCTCATCCGCGAGGCACTTTTTGAGATTAGAAACATGAAACGTATTATGAATGCCACGAAGTTTTTCTGGCAACTCTAATCGATACGCCACAGGACCAATTCTTTCAATAATCTTGAACGGTCCCACATAACGTGGACTCAACTTTCCTCGCTTACCAAAGCGAATTACGCCCTTCCAAGGCGAAACTTTCAGCATAACCATATCTCCCACATTAAACTCCATCGGCTTTCTTCTTACATCTGCATAACTCTTTTGTCGGCTTCTTGCTGTGAGCAAGCGGTTCTTAATTTGAATGATCTTTTCCGTGGTCTCACGGATTAACTCGGGCCCAGTTAGTTGGTTGTCCCCAACTTCATTCCAACAAACGGGCGATCTGCACTTTCTCCCGTAAAGTGCTTCAAATGGTGCCGCCTTGATGCTAGCATGGTAACTGTTATTATAAGAGAACTCGACCAGAGGCAAGTGTCGATCCCAACTTCCACCGAAATCAATTACGCAGGCACGCAACATATCTTCCAGAGTTTGGATTCTTCTCTCACTTTGACCATCCGTTTCTAGGTGGTATGTCGTACTCATATTTAAGTTCGTCCCTAAAGCGTTTTGAAGGGACCTCCAAAACCCAGATGCGAATCGGCTATCACGGTCCGAAATGATCGACAATGGTACCCCATGTCTACAGACAACTTCCTTCAGATACTGCCGGGTGAGTTTTTCCATACTATCAGTCTTCTTCATCGGCAAAAAGTGAGCTGATTTAGTCAACCGATCGACAATTACCCAAATAGAATCATAACCACTAGACGTTCTCGGAAGGCCCGTAACAAAATCCATAGTAATATGTTCCCACTTCCATTCAGGAATTTTGGGTTGCTGTAGGAGTCCTGACGGTCGTTGATGCTCGGCTTTGACTTTGGCGCACGTTAGGCATTTACTAACATATGTAGCAATGTTGGCTTTCATATTCGGCCACCAATATAACTTCTTCAGGTCTTGATACATTTTGTCGGAACCCGGATGGATAGAATATTTCGACTTATGAGATTCGTGCATAATCAAGTCTCGTAGTCCGCCAAACAATGGCAACCACACACGATTTTTAAAATACCGAATTCCATCGGAGTGAATCTCGAAGATAGGCTTTAAAATTCGACCTAGATTTTCCGCCATGACATTTTCCTGTTTCACAGCTTCCAATTGGGCCTTGAGTATTCTTTCTGACAAGTCGGTGCATGAAGTCATCACCAAAGATCGAACCCTCAAAGGTTTATCTCGAACTTTTCTGCTGAGAGCATCGGCTACTACGTTGGCCTTGCCAGGATGGTAACGGATTTCACAATCATAATCACTCAATAGTTCGATCCATCGCCGTTGCCTCATGTTAAGTTCCTTCTGATCCAAAATGTATTGTAGGCTCTTATGATCGGTGTACACAACACATTTTGTACCATAAAGGTAATGTCTCCAGAGTCTAAGGGCAAAAACCACAGTACCCAATTCAAGATCGTGAGTAGTGTAGTTTTCTTCATGAGTTTTCAATTGCCAGGAAGCATAGGCAATCACTTTATCCTGTTGCATTAGTACCGCACCATAACCCTTGAGCTTGAGTCATGGCCCTAGCACCCCCAGTCCTTCGGTTATTGTTTTGATTATGACGGCGGTTGTCACGGTAGTCTCCCCGGTTGTTATTACGGTTACCTAGATTATTGCCTTGATTTCCACCTTCCCATTTTCTCTTGTTTTGATCAGCATTCTTTTCCTTCCAACCCTGAACTTTATGCCCCATAAGACCATGCGCCATCCTTATAGCTTCATTTAGGGTAGTTGGCTTAGAAGAATAGGTCTCACCCTGGATGTATGATGGCAACCCCTTGATATATTGACTGATCTTCTTTTTGGTAGATGGAACAACCTCAGGACATAGTAAAACCAATTCGTTGAATCAGTTGGTGTAAGCAGCTATGTCATGGTCCCTTAACCTCAAGTTTTTCAGCTCATCTTCCATCCTTGATATTTCTTCTTCTAGACAGAATTCTTCTAACATCATCTTTTTCATATCATTCCAAGATTTCCCGTTTGCCTCTGCTAAACCGAGGGTGGCGACTTGGGTGTTCCACCAGGTTAAAGCTCTACCCTGAAGGGTAGCAGCAGCAAACTTGACTTTGTTCCTTTCAGCGCATTCACTGATCCCAAAAGTACTTTCAATCTTCTCAAACCAACGGCAAAGTTCAATAGCCCCTTCTTTACCATGGAATTGGGTAGGACCACACTTTATGAAACTTGAGAAAGTACAATCCCTAGTGCCTGTGTGCTCTTCCGGGACCAACCGGCATTACCTTGCACCATCCACGTTGCCAGGGGGGGGGGGGGGGGGGGGGGGGGGGGGGGGGGGGGGGGGGGGAGGGGGGGGGGGGGGGGGGGTGGGGGGTGGGGGGGGGGGGGGGGAGGGGGGGGGTGCACCCTCCAGCACCTGTCGCGTTCCTGGTGGCACGGTCGGCGGCAAGAGCTTTTGCCACTTCGTCGGAAACTAATTTGGCAATGGCAGCTTGCGACATTTGTTTAGGAGGCATGATTCTATGACGACACAGGAAAAGAAAAGTGTAAGTACTCATACCGTTGGTATAATTATAACTTACAGGAATAATAAAAATAACCATATGATCACAATCAAGGAAGCGAACAATTGGATAATCATATAAGCAACCAAACACAACAATTAAAGATCAAAGTAGTCATCTTCATTAAGCACTCCCAAATTATTAACAGTGTCGAGTGTTTTACAAAACAGGACATAGGTCATTACAAGCACTGACCTATTTGCAAACTATCGCGACCAGGCCGTTTAGTGACTACATGATCCAATAAAAAAGAACTCTATAATACAACTACTAGGAGTCATCCAACATAAAATCCGAATAGGACAGCGTGTTTACATAGAGAACAAAATACACCTGGCAGCACAAGGTCACTAACTGGCACTAGCAGTTTAGTGTACTATACAAAAGATCCTAGACCAACAAGGTAAGAAAGGAAGAAAAATGACTACTGGGCCCCCGGAGGCGGTCCTGGAACTCTCTTCTCCAAAACAGTGAGGCGCTCCTCCATCCACAACATTACTGCAAATCAAGTACCCTCGCAGACTCGAAGTGCATCTCACCACTATAGTCTTCCACAGCAGGTTCTTCGACTGGCGAGACATGTAGAGCTGTCTACAGGGTCTGCACCTGCTCCTCCAAAGCAGTCACTCTAGGGTGGATCCCTCCAATGGAAACACTATTAGTTGCCTCAGGATCACTCACCTCCTCAATCTTCCTCGTCAACACTCCCTATCTATCTCTCAGATTATCCACCTGGATATACACCGTCATCAATCATACATGGAGGTCAGACTGGCGCGATAGCCGTAAAAGACCTCTAATATCATAGGTGACGTTTAGCCATCCATAACCCACGCCATCCATCATCCTCATCGTCCGACTCCTCCTCGTCAGAACACCGAGTCCTACCTCGTCTCATCTATCTCTCCTTAGTGGGTTACATCTCACTCTATCTAATCCATCTTATTGTTGTTGTTAGCAAGTGTGCATGGTCCTTGGATTCGGTACAACCAATGTTTGAGTATTGGCACTAGAGCATTCCGCAGTCGTCAATTTGGAAATAGATTCACCAAGAAATCGTGAGAATACGATGATACGAAAAGGTCACTTATATTTAATAAAATTTATAGCAAAGATAACGAATGGATGCAAAATATATGAATGTAGCAAATATTAATGTATCAATATCACTTAGATATGAGACTTTCAAAGTATGATAAAAAATTTAATATGTAAAGTTTAATAATCAATATATATCTCGACATATATATCATAGTATTTATTAATAAATACTTGGTGATAATACACCCGCAATATATAATGCTAGAAACGTAATTGCAAGAACGACTTGGCCGACATCATGAGGAATTTGCGCGCTAAATTTTTAAAAAATAAAGTTATAGTTTAGGTTTTGAAAACAACCTAGTTCTCTATAACCTGTGGCTTTGATACCAATTTTTAACACCCCTAAATTTACACGCAGCGAAACCAATAATTTAGGTGTTAAATCAAAGTATAATAGTCGCAAGAAATAAAGAACAACTCAAAGAGACGTTTTAAAACAAACAACCATTCCATTCCATTCATTCAGAGTTCAAAAGCATAGTCCCAAGAGATCGTTACCATACATCATAACAGTTGGATATAAACAAACTAAAATTTGTTTTTCATTTAAGGAATGTATTTTTAAAATAATGCACAAAAGGTTAACGCGAATCGTCCTCTTTATTGCCCCTAAGTCTCCGGACTTCAATTACCTGAGATGAAACATGCTAAAAAGTCAACACGAGGTTGAGTGAATTCATAGGTCTTATAAGTAATAAACAGTTTAAAAAGGGTTGAACACAAGCATTATAATATTCATAAGCATCATATAGACTTGTTGATCAGACAAGCTAAGAACTAACAGTTGCATTGAGCTCGCGACACCGATCCCATTGACGAATTCCATAAACACTTAATAATACAATGAATGCCCCCAGGCTAGGTATTTCGTCAGATACCTACTAAAATCTCCATACAATATGTCTGTACATTGGGAGTGCTCACTTTCCGGATTCAAACTACCCAAAAACCAAACCGGGTTGTCAAGCCCATAGCGCTATTAATTGTATGAGCGGCTACCCATCATAGGTAGTTGACGGCTCACGATTAGGGTCTTATGACGAAAGCTACTAAAGCAACAAAATATATTCACATACGGGTCCAAGCATACAAGAAGAAAACTACTTGTGTTCGTTTTATAAAAACTAGCATGCATCTCCCTCGCGGGGTTTAAGAAAAATATTTGAAAAGCGAGGCTATGAACTCACCGTAAGTCAAATAAGCAACGGGGATAGAGAAGCTGAGTATATAGATCGAGAGAGGTCACCAACAATCACCGACAACCTATAGGAGTGACGCGACTTAGTAAAATATAAAAGTAAAAACAATACGTAAGAAAATTTAACACGTATGGGATATATGTTTCTTAGATATATGCGTGGCGTTGCGCAATGACTTAACTAAAGTGGTTTTATTCCAAAATATGACTAACAATCTGAGTTTATAAGTAAATAAACATATATTAAGTTTTACATATTAATTCTTATCTTATTATCAAAATTGTGTACTTTATGTGTTTTTAGAAAAGACGTAAAAGTTCAGTTTCTGATTTGACCTGTCTTCATGAACGCATAACTATTAATCCGTAAGGGCTATGAATATGAGGTTTTCGCCCATGGAAAGATATTTGAATCTAGTTTCCAGAACATTAACCCAATCAATCTAAACGTTTACCAATCAATGGGAATTGTTAATTTAGTGACAGACTACCAAAACAGAATGCTAACTGAATTAAACACTTTTACGAAAACGACCATAAAATAAAATATATAATAGAAATCAAGGTGAGGCCAAGTGCTGGAGCTTCCCTATGATGTCTAGTATAAGTCCATGTTTTAAAAACCCAACCTTTAGTTCAATAATCTGTAGAAAAACACGTATCCTAATTGAAGGTTCAGATTTGACCTAGTTTCGTATTTTGGCCATATCTCACTCATCCGGAACAATTGGTTGAGCATCCAACTATCCCATAGAGCTGAGACATATATCTATCTACCTATGCAATTTAATCACAGACCCCAAGCTAAATTTTTAGAGTTATCATACGTTTTAGCTACTGATTCAAAACTGCCTCAATAAAACACTAGTAAACCAATCCAAAACTTATTTAAATCACCAATCAACCTTATGCAATGCCACTACATATCATATTAACATATCTCAATCATAATAACATAGATTTTATAGATCAAACCAAGAATCAAAGTTCATGACCATGCATGTTTATAAGAATTGAAATCAAGCACATGCATTGATTATAGGTTAAGATTAAATTAAAAGGGTTTAAACATTACATATAAACATAATAATAATTAGTAGATTGATCAAAAATACCTTCCCCTTGTGTTCTTGTTTTGCCGAAATCAAAGAGAGACCAAACAACCAAACCCTAACTTTTATTTGACAAATCTTGCACTAGTAACACTCTTGAATCTTTATAAAAACCTTTATCACCAACAAAACCCTTTTAAAAACTTCACAAATCAAGATTCTTCAACTTTTATGTCTTCTTAGTTTACATGCATGGTGGCTATATAAAGATGGGTTATTGTTTGTAGAGATAGGATTATAGGTTTTAGGTAGAATGGTGTAATTTTTGATTGGAATTTGATATTGGAGATGGAGTGTGTGCCTGTGTTTGTGTCGAATAGAGAGAAAGCAGGAAGGGAGAGACAGAGTTTGAGTGTGTGAGTGAATAAAAGATTGGTGTATGATTTTTAGTTAGGATTATATGTATTTATATGGGAGGTTTTAGAAAAACTAGGGATTTAGCCTTGGTTTTTGCTTCCACCGATTGAGAAAAAAAAATACAAAGGGGAAGGTTTTATTTACCATAAATATGTATTTGTATGTATTTATTTAAGATAAGTATAAATTTAAATTAGGTAATATATATAAAAAAAATTCTAAGGGTGTTTAATTGTTTGTGTATAACCGGTTATAGGAGAAAAAGAAGGAGATTGGGCCCAAAATTTTATTAACTTGATATTTTGTAGATTTTCGGGCCCAAAAACTAGCCCGACTTGGTAATTTTTATAAAAACACGATTTTTAGTCTTGTTTTCGGCAACCAACGGGAGAAGTTTAAAATTACAAAAATAAAAATAAAATAAAAATTTATCAAGCTCTCGAGAATAAAATATAAATTTATGGTTTCTCGTTCATTAAAACGGATATCCATCCAAAGCACGGTACGACTCTTTAAATTTGCAAAAACGCTCAATTTAAAACACGTCACATCCAAAATAGGTCGGTGATAATATACCCAACTAAAATACTTCAAATGAAATTTACGGGGCTATAATTACGCGCCCATTAGCTTCTCGATCGATAACAGGTGACTTACGGTTCGAAACTCGCTAGAATTCAAAATTTTCGATTTTAACCAAATTTTTGAAAATGTAAATTTATAAAATTAATATAGGAGTTAAAATAAGTAGTGTCATTTTATACGGGAGTTTACATTCTCCCCTCCTTACGGGAGCGACGTCCCGGCGCTCGATTCCTCCGATTCGCCTTGCGCTTGCTCAAGAAGAGTTACGGGAGTACGATTTTTAAGCGAAAACATAAGATTTTGACTAAACGTGACTGATACATGAATTTTAACGAAACCTTAACAATAGGAATCCTGCTCTGCTTCAACTGCTTTACTTCACGCTCCATAATTTCCACGGGTTCTTCGATGAAGTGCAATTTATCGTCCAGTTGGATTTCTTCAAGTGGAATCACCAGGTTCTCGTCCGCAAGGCACTTCTTGAGTATATAGATCGAGAGAGGTCACCAACAATCATCGACAACCTAAAGGAGTGACTCGACTTAGTAAGATATAAAAGTAAAAACAATACGTAAGAAAATTTAACAAGTATGGGATATGTTTCTTAGATATATGCGTGGCGTTGCACCTTGACTTAACTAATGGTTTTATTCCAAAATATGCCTAATAACCTGAGTTTATAAGTAATTAAACATATACTAAGTTTTATATATTAATTTTTATCTTATTATTATAATTGTGTACTTTATATGTTATTAGAAAAGACGTAAAACTTGAGTTTCTGATTTGACCAGTTTTTAAGAAAGCATAACTATTAATCCGTAAGGGCTGTGAATATGAGGTTTTCGCTCATGGAAAGCTATTTGAATCTAGTTTCCAGAAAATTAACCCAATCAATCTAAACTTTTACCAATCAATGGGAATTTCTAATTTAGTGACAGACTACCAAAACAGAATGTTAGTCAAAATATACACTTTTACGAAAACGACCATAAAATAAAATCTATAATGGCAATCGATGTGAGGCCAAGTGCTGGAGCTTCCCTATGATGTCTAGTATAAGTCCATGTTTTAAAAACCCAACCTTTAGTTCAATAATCTGTAGAAAAACACGTATCCTAATTGAGGGTTCAAATTTGACCTAATTTTGTATTTTGGCCATATATCACTCATCCGGAACAATTGGTTGAGAGCTGAGACATATATATATCTACCTATGTAATTTAATCATAGACCCCAAGCTAAATTTTTAGAGTTATCATACGTTTTAGCTACTGATTCAAAACTGCCTCAATAAAACACTAGTAAACCAATCCAAAACTTATTTAAATCACCAATCAACCTTATGCAATGCCACTACATATCATATTAACATATCTCAATCATAATAACATAGATTTTATAGATCAAACCAAGAATCAAAGTTCATGACCATGCATGTTTATAAGAATTGAAATCAAGCACATGCATTGATTATAGGTTAAGATTAAATTAAAAGGGTTTAAACATTACATATAAACATAATAATAATTAGTAGATTGATCAAAAATACCTTCCCCTTGTGTTCTTGTTTTGCCGAAATCAAAGAGAGACCAAACAACCAAACCCTAACTTTTATTTGACAAATCTTGCACTAGTAACACTCTTGAATCTTTATAAAAACCTTTATCACTAACAAAACCCTTTTAAAATCTTCATAAATCAAGATTCTTCAGCTTTTATGTCTTCTTAGTTTACATGCATGGTGACTATATAAAGATGGGTTATTGTTTGTAGAGATATGATTATAGGTTTTAGGTAGAATGGTGTAATTTTTGATTGGAATTTGATATTGGGGATAGAGTGTGTGCTTGTGTTTGTGTCGAATAGAGAGAAAGCAGGAAGGGAGAGACAGAGTTTGAGTGTGTGAGTGAATAAAAGATTGGTGTATGATTTTTAGTTAAGATTATATGTATTTATATGGGAGGTTTTAGAAAAACTAAGGATTTAGCCTTGGTTTTTGCTTCCACCGATTGAGAGAAAAAAATACAAAGGGAAAGGTTTTATTTACCATAAATATGTATTTGTATGTGTTTATTTAAGATAAGTATAAATTTAAATTAGGTAATATATAAAAAATTCTAAGGGTGTTTAATTGTTTGTGTATAACCGGTTATAGGAGAAAGAAAAGGAGATTGGGCCAAAAATTTTATTAACTTAATATTTTGGTAGATTTCAGGCCCAAAGCTAGCCCGACTTAATAACTTTTGCAAACATGCGAATTTCTTATACTTAGAAATATTGTAAATAAATGGCAACTCTAATTTTATAAATGGCATGAAAATTTATAAAATTGAGGGATTTATAGAAAGATTTTAAAACAAACGAAAATGGAAAGGTTTTAAAATTAACTAGTGTCATACGGTTGTATGCATGCTTCCTTATATACAAATTTTGGTAACACTGTTTTATCAATTTATACCCTTAAAAATTAAGTCAGTTGCCATCCAAGTATGAAATCACTTGAGTTTGTTCTTTTACTCTAAGACAGTCTTAGGTGAATTTGCAAAACAAGGTAATATAACAATCGTATGGTCAGACCTGAGACTGTAAAATTACAGATTTTGTATTGGACGACTTATATCGAGTATGGTTGGTCAGACCTTCGACCCGAGGCACAAGATGGGGTGAAACATGCTACTAGACACTATAATTCTGGATTATATTGCCCGGTGCCCCATAATGGCTAAGAGTTGCACATGTTGGCAATTATCTCACGCAGATTACCTTTTGAGTTATACCATTTCTAGTAGATCAACTGCATTAATGGTATATCGTCAAGTTGGATCTTAGACTCTTACTAAAATTAATTGTTTATTTTTTGCAATAAACATGGGTAGTTAATTTTATAAGAGACAATTATCAAAAATACTAATATTTTCTGAACTTTTGATTGTTTTGTAGATGGTTGATGTTGCCCAAAACACAAACAATACGACTATCAGGTCGATTCTCCTAGCGGAGAAACTTACTGGTTCAAATTTCACAAACTGGTATCGCAATATTAGGATTGTTCTCAGGTGTGAGAAAAAGATGAAGTTTATGGAACAGCCCATTGGACCCGCTCCTGATCCTAAAACTGCTGATCCTGACACTATTGACAAGTACTATGAGTATGTCAATCTTGAGCAGGAAGTTGCATGTCTTATGTTATCAAGTATGTCTCCAGACCTACATAGGACTTTGGAGAAATACAATGCATATGACATGATGAAAGAACTAAAAACTATGTTCGAAGAGCGGGTTAAACAGGAACTGTTTGAAACAGTTAAAGCATTCCACGCTTGCAAACAGGAGGATGGTCAGTCAGTAAGCTCATATCTCAAAGATGAAAAGCTACTTGGAAACTTTGGAACTCTCAGGCTATGCAATGCCCAATGAACTTGGTGTGAGTCTTATTTTGAATTTTCTCAACAAGGACTATGATTAGTTCGTTCAGAACTATAACATGCATAGCATAGGGAAGACGCTAGCTGAGTTGCATGCTATGTTAAAACTCCATGAGAAAGTATTCCAAATAAGGCTGAAACCCCCGCTATGTTAGCTATACATGGGGGGAAGATCCAGAAGGACAAGAAGAAACCGCAAGGGGCAAAGGGTAAGGCAAAGGGAAAGAATAAGCTTGCTTATGCTCGCAAGACCAAGATCCCACCGCCGCCTACGAGAGACAATCTGGCAAAGGACTATATCTGCCACCACTGCAAGGAGGTTGTCATTGGAGGAGGAATTGTCCGTCCTACCATGCTGAGTTAAAGAAGAGAAAGAATGCTAGCGTGGCTAGTACTTCAGGTATCTTCACTATAGAACTCTATGCTTTTCCTAATAATACTTAGGTGTATGATACGGGTTATGGAACTCATATCTGTAATACTTCTCAGGGACTTAGAGAAAGCAAGAAGTTGAAACATAGAGCTTTAAGCCTGTACATGGGAAATGGAATGCATGCAGCCGTTGAAGCTATCAGAAGTTTTGATTTAATTCTTCTTAGTGGTTTAATAATTATATTAGACAACTGTCATTTCGCACCTACTGTTACTATGGGTGTTGTCTAAATTTCTCATTTGGTTAATAACGGTTATATTCATACATTTACGAATTATGGTATTTCTGTTTTGAAAGATAATGTGTTCTATTTTAATGCAATTCCACGTAATGGTATTTATGAAATAGATATGCATAGTCTTTATCCAAATGTTAGTTCTAATTATAGCTTTAGCAATAAAAGATCCAAACATGGGTTGGACTCTTATTATCTATGGCATTGTCGTCTTGGACATATAAACAAGAAACGCATGGACATGCTTCAGCATGATGGGCTCCTGCAACCCACCCACGATGAATCACATGAGAAGTGCAAGTCTTGTATATCTGGGAAGATGGCGTACAAGCCTTTTCCACATCAAGTGGAAAGAGCTAAGGATCTGTTAGGACTTATACACACTAATGTATGTGGCCCTTTTAGAATTGTGTCAAGAGATAGTGCTAATTACTTCATCACCTTTACAGATGATTTCAACCGTTATGGTTTTGTTTACTTGATGAAACATAAACATGAGGTGTTTGAAACATTTAAGGTCTTTTAGAATGAAGTTGAAAATCAACTCGGTAAAAAGATAAAGGTTATTTGATCCGATCGAGGAGGAGAATACCTGAGTCATGAGTTTGTTAATCATATGAAAAGTTGTGGTATCGTATCTCAACTAAATCCACCTTATACACCACAACATAATGGGGTGTCTGAGAGGAGGAATCGGACTTTACTTGATATGGTTCGATCCATGTGAATCTAACAACTTTCTCAATATGGTTCCAACCAAGAAGGTTGATAGGACGCCTTATGAAATATGCACGGGAAAGCTCCCAAGTTGTCCTACTTAAAGGTTTGAGGTTGTGAGGCACTCGTGAAACGAGACACGCCTGACAAACTTGATTCTACATCCATTAAGTGTATCTTGTAGGTTACCATAAGGAAACGATGGGTTACTACTTTTACTATCCACTTGAAAACAAGATCTTTGTTTCTCGAAACGCTAAGTTCTTTGAAAATAGTTTCATGGTACAAGAAGTGAGTAGGAGTCACAGACTTCTTGAAATGAGTAGGAGTTACGGACTTCTCGAAATGAGTAGGAGTGATAAAGGGCTTGAAATAATTCAAGAGGAAGATACACAACCTTCTAAAAATACTAGCAAAGAACATAATGAGATCGCGCCTACCGAGGTCGAGTCCTAGAATGTTGGAGTTCCTATTTTTAGATCCACAAGGATACCTCAAGTACCAGATAGATATGGATACTATGTTGATATTAAGGAGTATGAATTAGGGGATCTTGATGAACCTCCTAATTATAAAGCTGCATTAGCAGATCTGGAATCTGACAAATGGCTTAAAGATATGAATACAGAAATGCAATCCATGAAAGATAATTAAGTCTGGTATTTGGTTGATCTTCCATTTAATGGTTGAACTGTTGGATACAAATGGCTCTTTAAGAAGAAGACTGACATGGATGGCAATGTACACACCTTTATAGCTCGTCTTGTGGCAAAAGGCTTTGTAAAATCCTATAATGACTCCATAGATCGTTATTATGACTCATCTAAGGTATGATAACAATGATTGTAACACGCAGTGGAATATAAAGAACACAATCATGTTACTAATAAGGTTTTCTTTATTAAACATTAATAAAGAAACTAACTACTAACTTACTACACACGCTTTTCTATGGTTAGGACTCTCATTGGAGAGGACCTATTATGAATGGATCTAATTGCTAGATGACTTCCCTCTTTATTTTATTAGAGGGGTTTAGGGTTTACCAAGAACAAGATAAAGATCAAAATAAATTTAGATACTATAAAATCAGCATTAAATACTATTTGACTAAGCTTCAATCAGTATTAATGTTGATCTTTTCTTTTAGCTGAGCATTAAATACTGTTTAACTAATCTTCAAATCAGCATTTATTGTTATTTTAGCATTTGTCTTGTAGGTACTCCTCAGTTTATATGTTTTGTTATAATCAACTCAAAGTATAATTCCCTAACAATCTTTTCCCCCCCCCCCCCCCTCCCACCCCCCCCCCCCCCCCCCCCCCCCTCCCCCCCCACCCCCCCCCCCCCCCCTCCACCCCCCCCCACCCCCCCCCCCACCCCCCCCCCCCCCCCCCCCCCCCCCCATAGTTGATAATGACAAAACAATAAGCACATGCTTCCCCTGAAGTAATATAAAGAATGAAGAACTTCCCCTGATTCCATGCACTCTTCCCCTTTGGTTCATAATCAATAGGAGTGCATGATAGATGGTAAAATATATGAAAAACTAAGCTTCCCCTTTAAAAGTATACTAAACCAATCTCTTTGAATCTTGACACTAGTAGCATAGATCAAATCTTCCTTCAGTGCGTAGAAGACATTATTAAACGTCTTTGAATCATGCATAATTCTTGTAGACAACAAATAGTAACATGCCGACAAATAAATTTTGTAAATTTATTTATGTTCATGCCAACGGCCACCATCACAGTGAGCTCTGTTGCATCAACGAGAAAAACAGTCATGTGTGAAAAAATTCATATCATGATACGTATCGTATCATTTCTCTAACCATTCTATAAAAGAGCGTGCAACAACCAATCAAGAATCATATCATGAACTGAATCTTCAAAACGAACTATACACATCATCATTGTTCAAATCCAAGCGCGTCTGTTGTCCCATATCGGACGATGCTAGCATAAGAAATCGTTGCAGGACAGTATGGAACTTAAAGCTACCTGAGGAACCATATAACTTACAAGCTAGAATCCTAAGCTAAAATTTCCGATGAAAACCTTATAAACCCTTGATCGCGGCCACGAGGCTATTGATACCAATGTGGAAATCCTATAATGACTCCATAGATCGTTATTAGGACTCATCTAAGGTATGATAACAATGATTGTAACACGCAGGGAATTTAAAGGAACTAATCATGTTCTAATATGGTTTTCTTTATTAAACATTAACTAAAGAACTAACTACTACTACTAACACCGCTTTCTATTCGTTTAGACCCCTTTTTTTATCATTGGAGAGACTATCTATGAATGGATACTAATACTAGACGCCTTCCCCTCTTTATATAATAGAGGGGTTAGGGTTTACAAGACAAGATAAGATCAAAATAAAATTAGAAAACTATAAATCAGCATTAAATACTATTTGACTAATCTTCAATCAGTATTAATGTTGATCTTTATCTTTTAGCTGAGCATTAAATATTGTTTGACTAATCTTCAATCAGCATTAATGTTATTCCAGCTTTGTCTTGTAGGTCCTCCATCTTTAATATGTTTTGTCATAATCAACTCAAAGTATAATTCCTAACAGGCTTTACCTAAGCCAACAGAGCTAGTTTAGAGAATACGTAAAGATGATTCTGCCAGCTTCACATGTTATTCAATGAGGTTGAATATTGGATACCCTACCGTGTGATAACCACTTTATGGATCGGCGTCATTGGGTGCATTACACACATGGTGAAAGTTATGTTTATCCTTAGACTTGAGATGCAAGCAGGTTTTGCATGTATGGATAGCATTTCTTGATAATAAGCCTACCGCTAGTCTGTCAAAAGGTAGTTATAAGGGCTATTTTCAGAAGTGTTTTGAAGTACATGACGGACACTTGTAGTCAAAATAGAATTTGTTCCTCCACTTGAGTGGGAGTTAGATACTTACTGGGCCCCTCGTTGGTTTGATCAGATATTTGCATGGCCATGCCCAACATGTAGTTAAGATGATTCTTTTTACATTTGGTGATCTGAATCAGTACAGATGCGAGAAACAGAATCGTTAAAGTATGGAATGACTATTGATCCATATCCATATTTAACATGTATCTGAAACAAAGGGATAGGACTAACTGAATCCATAGAAGGCTGAGTTGTTTTCCAAAAACTGCAAACTCAGGTATTTCTGGGAGCATTGATGATGTTGCTAGACTATTTGTCAATGTTAGTATGTTATATAATATGAATGAGACATTCGCAAGTGGGAGCTGTTGGGTTTGTGCTCATGTTATACGAATATTTATACGGCTAGAAATACATGAGCCTACGGGGTCACACACTTTATATATTTAGGTATCATTCTATTAATGTGAATAATAATATAATTGTATATTTATTATTTATATTAATATATGATTTGACGAATAAACACTAACGGTCGTTAATTAGTTAATTAATTGTAACTAACTAATAAGGCTTTTTATTTAATAGGTAATTAAATGTAATTAACCATAAATAATTAGAAAAGTCAACTCCAAGGGGTGTTGCCTTTGGTTCGATCGGATCTAGACCCAAGAGGGGGTTGGATTGGGCTTTAAACTATATTTTCCTACAAGGAATGTAATTTAGGTAAACCCTAAATCTATCTCTATATAAGGAGGATCCTAGAGCTCATTATTCTTATCCCTTGTCCTCTCTTTTCTCTGGTTCGATCGCAGGAAGAAAACCAAAGGGTTTTCTGGTTTTGTTTTATTAGTGTTATCATATTTGTTGGTCAAGAACTAGCATTCGGGTGATACTGCTTGACGTGTAGTGTATGAACTTCGTGGAGGTTACTTACTTTAGTAACTAGAAGTAGTTTTCGGTAAAGCACGTTTATTACACACGTGTGTGTACTTCAAGATCCTCGTTCGTCACTAGCTTGATTTTTAACAATATGTTTCCTTATTTATGTTTTATATGTTAATTATATATGTTATATGAATAGATCTGCTGCGTAGCTCGTAGAATATTAATTGTAATATTATTTGTTATTAGATAACAATTTCTAACACAAACTGCATTCTTAGTACCTAAAAAATCCATTGAATTGTACCAAGAGAGTAGACAACCACTGAATTCTAAGGACTAGTTCACAACCCCCCAAAAGTAGCAACATCACATCAATCTCAAACAAATCACCTTGAATCTTCCACTGAAAGGCTTTAACCATGTATTGACTAACTAGTTTTGTCCCCCCACCTACTGGAATTTGAAGTGGGCACATATTTCTTATAATACACCCCCAACCTTTTTGTTGTGTAAATGCCTAAAAATTATGTGTGCTCCCTGGGTCCATCAATATGTGCTACAATTTTTCAATGCATGCCCTTTAACCCTCATTGTGTTATGAGTAGGGACTCCAGATACTGCATTAAGAGAAATATGAGGTATGAATTGTGGTACTTCCTTTGTCAACACATACTCAAACATTTTAGTTTCATCATACCCTCTTCCAAACACCTCTCTAACTCTCCTTCCTCCACTCCTTTTATTTTCAAAGTGAACATTTGACCTTCACACTTATGACCATGCATGTATTTCTTATCACGGTAAAACATAAGTTTTTAGCCCTATTTTTAGCAAATTGCTTATGACTTATTTTCTTCCTAGGTGCAGGCAAAGTATTTGCACTGTGTTTGCTTACATACTTAGTGTTTGGTGTAGGCAAAGCTATTGTAGTAGAAGTAGTCCTACTTGGATAAACCACATTAGTATTTACATACCATCCATTACTACTCTTAGGAATATGCAATAATGGAGTACTTTTCTGTTTGACCACAACTTAAGTAGCTTCTTGCAGGCTTGCTAAACTAAAGGCATCTACTAGGACTTAGGCTTACACATCCACACATTCGGTTCAATAGTATTAAGCAAACCAACAATAAACATACTAATTGAATGACTAATCTCTACCTGGGCTAAGAACTTTTCAAAATAACTTTGATTCTCTTTCATATTAGTTTCATACCTGAGATTCTTTAATTCTGCCATTGGGTCCTCATTGATAGAATCAAACCTCTTCAAAATAGCTTCCTCATACACAACCCAAGTTACATTTTCCCCATGAATCTTGATAAACTGAAAATGCCATGCCAAAGCCCTATCATGCAAATGGATTGACACTATCTTAAACTTGTCATCATCATGTACCTCACCAATGCTAAAGAACTACTTAATCCTAACCATCCACCCTTACACATCATCTCCATAGACTTTACGAAACTCAAGTTTACTCATTCTACTAAATCTACTTCTTTTTTCACCTCCTTTCAACCTATTTGCATCATTCACCAAGTCTGTAACTATAACATCATGTTTTTCGCACTATTAGTCATAGAATTAAGATTCTCATTGAATCCAACTGGCACATTACTAACATGTTCAGTTACCCATTGTCTAACACCCTCATCAACAACAACATCTAAATTGTCATTCCGTGTGGTCACCATTTTTAACTAAATGTAACTAACTAGCTGAATCAAGAACTGATACTAATAGAATTAACAGCAATAACAAGAAATAACCGTACAAAGATAAATAACAACAGACAAATTTGGATTAATAACGTATTTGCGATTGGGAAATGGACGAGCACAACCTAATGACGTATTTTCGATTGGAATAATTTTGATCGGAATTTCAATTGTACGGTTGTAACATAATTTTATAACAATAATAACATATTTGCAGAGTCTTCTTGGTAGCCAAGATCCAGCTCTGAATGTAATGTGCTTAACTATAATCGTTTATAGATAGGTAGTTAACACAAGACAACCACTGGAATCACCAATAAGAAAGTAATTCGAAGATATTTGTCAAGATGGATTTGTTATTGCATTAATGAGTTTGTTACAAGAACTAGAAGAGAGAATTACATCAAAAGCTAAATTGCTAAATGAGAAAATGACAACTCTTTATATAAACGGGCATGAAAGGTTGTAATGGTTGGTTAAGGGCGTGTTTGACTTATTTGAACTGGGTACGTGCTACGCACGTGACCCTCTCATTTCAGTAGGGATGTGTACAGTTCGGTTTGGATCGGTTTTTGGCTAAAATCGAAACCAAACCAAAATATTTGGTTTTTATAAAACCAAAAACCAAAACCGCTCGGTTTTTGGCGGTTTGGTTTTTTCGGTCCGGTTTCTCAGTTTTTTCGGTTTCAAACCATGTATATTTGGTTGTGGCTAATTTATATTAATAAACTTGTTTTACGTAGAAAATTGGTTATGCTTTTTTTTGTCAGCATGAGCCTAATAATGTTTACCCAAATTTCTACAATTATACACATATAAATGAGACACACACACATACAAGTGAAAATACACATAATATGATCATTGTCATATATGTAACGATATATTGTCAAGTAAACACACGTACATGACAAACACATATATAAACATTAAGATATATATATATATATATATATATATATATATATATATTAATTTCACCCACAAAATAAATATGAATTTAAAAATTGAATTTATTATTTATTTATTTTGATGTGTCGTTGTGCGTAAGTATTTTATGTATCAAGTTTTACTATTTATTTTATGCCGACTAATATACTAAAAATAAACACTTTAACGGGCAGTGTACTACGGTACAGGATAAAAGTTTCGTTGGTAATAGGGTGTCGAGTCACTAGGAATGAGGGGTTATTGAATCAATTTCTATCAGTATTTTAGTTATCTAAGTTAAACCTAAAACTAATACAAAAAGGGAGGGTTTCAGCCTAAGAAGAATGGCACGATTTTGTGATCTAACCTAAGGTTTGATGACAAGAAAAGCAAGTTAAACACACACAGAAAGTCAGCAAACGATAGAGAACGGTCAAGAACTAATGTAAGAAAACGTATCAACCATGAATAATCCGATAAAAACGCAGGTCATTGTTTAATAGTGACAATGATTGACTTTTCGCGAAGGACATATTCATTTCCCTAGGACTTAGGCGGTAATTTTCTAAGACATAGACATGCTAATTCTGTCAAAAATTTACGCATCCTTCATAAGAAAGGAATTTGTTGATTTATAATCTATCTTAGGAGGATTAATAATTTGGTGCCCTTACTAAACCCTTGCTAATGGAGACTTTCACCCAATTATGCTTAACGGCTTCTCGTGCAAAAGGGTTCTGAAATCAGTTGGAGATGACCCACTATTTATAGGAGCTGAAAGCTGACAGTCTGGCAACGGCGGTCCCGGCGGTCCCTTATATATAAGGGGGCCGCCAGGCCTATAAGGGGGCCGCCGCCTAGACTCCGCTCCCTTTTTTGTCTTTTTGTGGGGAATGTTGTATCTGGTATAGAAGCTTCCATTTTGGGGGAAAAACCAAATTTCAAATTTTATATTTATATAAAACATTTCTTTTATTAAAAAGTATTTTGTGTTTATTTATTTTTATGAAAAATACTTTTGTAGAAATGTAATGGTTAAGAAAAAAATATTTTTCTTTGATCATCCTACAAGTTTAATTTGTTTGTACATACCTTATGTGATTTACATCGGGTGCAAACAAATGTCGGTGTTGATGCAGACTTGAGACATAGAGTGTTGTTGATATGTATGCATTGATGATTTGTGATTACGAGTAACTTGTGTACTTTACGTTATGTATTACATGTTACATGTTTGTTATCACCAAAACATAAAGAGATCATATAGATTAAATATCGTAATATTTGCACTAACAACTTGCATACCTAAAACTGAGTTTAGGATCGTCTATTTATAGTGTCTGGAAACTCATCGATACGTCGTATCGAGCAATGTGGGATACGGCGTATTAGGGATTTCTTGGAGTAAGGAGCACGTTTGATATCTTTCAGAATATTTTATTACTATATTGTGAATACGGCGTACTGATGTCTCCTGGATACGGTGTGTTGAGTCTCTAATCCTTCGTGGTTATTTGTGAAGTGTAGGCACGGATACGTCGTATCTTCTTGATGGATACGGCGTATTGATGTAAAACTAGTTAGTTCTTCTTCGTTGACCAAAGTATTATATACGGTGTATCGTTGATGTGGATACGGCGTATTCTTCAAAGTCAGGCAATGGTCTTTTAGCTTGTCAAGTCTTGGATATGTCGTATAGGTCTAGAATAATACGACGTATTTGCTGTCAAATCAGTAGACTTTCTTGAACTCTTCGTTTATGCTCCAAAATGCGTGCCTTTTAGCATAACTTCACCAAGTACTCCATAATTACTGCAATTCTCAAATACAAACGATTAAGTAACAATTATTTACAATAATTATACAAAATGGGTTAATTACATGGGATAAATGATGCTATAAAATAGACGTTATTTGATGTCATCATATTTATATTATATTAATTATATATTATTATAAAAATGGTTTGGTTTTTACGGTCTGATTTTTAGACGAAAACCGAAACCGAACCGAAATTTTTCGGTTTTTGAAAAAGTAAAAACCGAACCATCGGTTTCTAGTTTCGGTCGGTTATTTCGGTTCGGTTTTTTTGGTTTTCGGTTTTTTCTGCTCACCCTACATTTCAGTATATAACATATAACATATGGTTTGAAGTTGTTGAGTCGACTTCTGTAATCGACACTGATTGAATAACTTTGAGAGGTTAATGCACTGCTATCTAGTGAACCTGTCACGCAACTCATTTGGAATAAAAGCTAGAAAATCATTTGACGCGCAAGTCAAATTACTATCTAGCGCGTCTAGATTATTAATAATGATTTATCTTGATCACTTATAATATCTTTATATTTTCACTTGATTTTCATTTACCACAAAGTTTATTTATGAGTGTTAATTGTCATTAGTAGTTACAATTTTTTTTGAAGAAAATTCATTAAATGTATCTTAAGTTTTCATAAACAACAATTAAACATCTCGCAACATGTTTGTTATGATGACCATAGTAATGTGGTTATGATGGCCATAGTAAATTATAAAACTAAGTTTGTTCTTAAAAGCATGGCCGAAAATATGCTCATTTGACTATGTAATTCCAATAAAAGGGTTAGGTGAGTAAGTTATAGATGTTGTCGCGTCAACTTTTACTATATAACATTCTTATAACACAAAATCTAGAAACTACTCTCTTCATATATAATAAAAATACCCTCTCCAGCTATAAAATGTTACAGGCGCATATAGGCTACATCATGTGGCTCCCAGTTTTAATTTTTCTTTTTCAAATTTTTTGAAACAAACACGTTTCATTAAAATATAATTCAAATACGATAAAAATAAGAGTTACTGCAAAAGTAGAATATGATACAAATATATAATATCTTAAACAATCTATTGTGATCGATAGTTTGCTCGGATCTCTTATTTGATTTGGTTTATCAAATTTGCATCTTCCTCCGACATCCCCGCAGTGCTAGCAGCAAAAAAACATTAAATCATTGAAATTTTTTTGGTCCTGATGAGCTCATCTTTCTTTAAACAATCTTGTCGCATTTCGTCTGGACGTTTTCCTTGAAAGCTTTTCTACTTGAGGAGGATCTTGGCATTGCAGTTGAGACCAAATTTATACTCTTGAACTGTTGTGGCTTGTCGAAAGGACGTAGTTATGGATCATCTAGAAATAGCTCGTTCGTGTCTTCAAAGTCCGTACCTTCAACATCATCGTCTGTCTGTAAAAGTCTTTCGGAACAATAAGTTTGATAATACATCATTTAGAGTGTTCTTACAAGATCTCTCATGTAATATAATGGACAAACACAAAGCCCCAAAATTCTTGAATTTTTTTGTAACAATGAGTTACCCACTTGGAATCGTTTCATCCGGTGGCGGATCTAGGATTTTGAATCGTGTGTGGCATCATTCCGGCTCGCTTTGCGGGTGGTTTCTAGTTTTAGTTTCTTAGGTAATTATTGCTCCATCTTTTTCAAAATTATTGTCCACGCGCAGTTAGAAAAAAGTGAAACCGCTATATTTTTAACCAATTAAATATGATCCTCACCTACAAAACTTTTTTTAATTGGTTAAAACAATAAAAAAACTATTATTTTAATCGGATAAAGAAAAGTAGCACCAAAATAAATTAAATATTTTTCGTCCTAGATAAAACTAAACATTTAATATGTTGGATTTTTACAAAACAAAAATGTTTTACGAACTTACTTTTAAAAGAATATAAGAAATAGAGTTTTATTTTTTACAAATAAAATAAAAACTACTCAAATGTCTACATTAAAATAGGACACGACAACGACTATAGTACATTATGTAACATGTTTCCCTCCTATTCTTGCACAAGCAACATAAAAGCATGTATAACTTATAAAATATGAAAACACAAAAGCAAACAACTAAGGTAAATTAAGACCCAAATTAAAAGAAAGTCGACTAAACTCAATTATCCTTAACTTCTTTCCAATCGTTATTCAATCCTTAATTTTGTTATCCTTCCATGTGACAGTATTCTTGTTTTGATTCTTCTGGGTCTAAACACATGTTCTATCACAAAGGGTTACTAAGTTAGGGCTTAGTGCGATTTGTTTTCTTAGGGTTTCGTTGGCTGCTTATGTGTTTATTGTCGCCTACTGCTGTGATTGATTAGGGTTTGATTCAAGCCCTCCTTTTAAGGTTTTCTCAAACAGCTTACAACGATTCAATCATTAACTTTTGATCGATTAACTGGTCAAATCAGCCTGCTTCATTCGTTTAGCAATTATCGACCTTAAGGGTTTCAATCTTTATCATAATTGCATCCTAGTTTTGTGGTTTTGGGAGTGCGTGCTGCTAGGTTGTGTAAGGCTATTGTTAGGAGTGGAATGGAGCGTGGATTTTTTTAGTCAAAAAGGGAGTGGGGGTGGGATAGGTGTAAAGGAGAAGAGTCTCAATAGGAATTCGATGAATACGTCTTCAGGTATTGGTTTGTCTACGGAACCGGATGATACTATGAATGAAGATACTCTAGTTGTGGTTGCATCTACTGTTAAGGAGGGTGTAACACCATCCGTGGTTGACATCATGGTGGAGAAGGAAAAGATAAGCACTTTGGATGATACTGCTGTTCTGAAATCTTTTCCAACATTAACTATGCCGGTTACTACTACGGCTAGTAATGCCCTTGTTAAGTCTACATGTGCTAATATAACTGGTAAACCAAGTGGGAAGAAAGTGAATGTTCGTACTTTGTTTACACCCGGGGGTAATGGGATTGATGTGGTTGTTTCGGTGGATTCTATTCGTGCTATTAGTAAACGGCTTGCTAATACTGCTTAAGGTTTTTTCTTGGGGAAGAAGGTGGCATACCTTGTCGTTGCTAACTATGTTAGGAATACTTGGGGTAAATATAGGCTTGTTCGCTCAATGTTCAGCTCGTCTACTGGATTATTCTCCTTTCAATTTAGCTCCATGGATGGATTAGATGCTATGCTTGAGAATGGTCCATGGTTTATCCGAAATAACCCGCTTATCCTAAAGAAATGGCATCAGGACGAGAACCTATTGAAGGAAGATGTTAGTACTGTTCCAGTTTTGGTTAAACTCCATGGTGTATCTGTTACGGCCTTCAGCGAGGATGGTTTGAGGGCCATTGCTACTAAACTGGGTACTCCTCTAATGTTTGACTCTTATACATCTTATATGTGCATGCAATCTTGGGGTAGGTTAAGCTATGCTAGAGTTATGGTTGAACTTAAAGCCGATGTGGAGTTGAAAGATAACATTGTCGTGGCTATGCCTAAAATTACTAGGGCGGGCCATTATACATGTAATGTACGTGTTGAGTATGAGTGGAAACCTCCTAGGTGTTCGTCCTATAAGGTTTTTGGACATGTTCATGAGGAATGTACGAAAAATACAGGTGCTGGTGAGAAGAAGACAATGAAGAAGCATAGTCAAAATCCTCGAGGTGTTTCGGTTGGTCCAAAAATGGGTTTTAAGTCTCAAAAAGAATATTGACCTGTTACCAAAAAGCCTAACGCTAGTTCTAGTGGTAATAAGAAGAAAGGTGTGGAACCTGCTATTGAGGTTAGTAATTCAAATCCATTTAATGTCCTTAATTCGGTCAATAATGATGGGGAGTTTGGTACCAATGGGAGGACTAATAATTTGGTTAATAATAAAGCTACTTCAAGTGGATCCTCTTTTATGAATATCGATAATGATGAGGAGTGTGCTAGTAATACTCCTATTGGTGCGAAAATCGATAAAATTGAATGACAAATTGGTGAAGGTAAACTTAGGCTGTTGGATAATGACGGGAACCCGCTAGTTCCTACGGGTATTGTGGAAAGTGATAGTGAAGTGGAACTGGTATTTGATGAAACTGCTAACTTAAGGATTCCAACAAGTGGTAAAGATGGAAGTGATAAAGGTTATGGTACTAATAGCTTGTTGGAACAATGGAGGGATTCTTATCCGAAGAATGATGATTATGACCCGTATAATGACGATATGTACGAGAATCATGATTTGTCCAAGCATCTGCAGTCTATTTGTGATGATCTTGATATCACGGTCTGTGGCATGAAGAAGAAATAGATTTTTTGATGTTTGTTGAGTCAATTGTAATCTAGTCTTAGTAGTATCCTCCTATGGAGTAGTTGTGCTTGTTATGTTTGCTTTTATGCCTATGTAAAAGGTTGAGATGTGGGACTCACCCACATCCGTTGTACTGAATCGTTTTCTGGAGTAATATATTTACCGGGGAAACCCTTTACCCAAAAAGACTTAAATTAAAAGAAGATTCTAGTCAGTCACCTTCAATTTTATCATGGACCAAAAATCAACCATCCAAACTGAAACCATAGCAATAAACGGTAGATAGGTGAAGGTGAAGGTGAAGATATATGTGATGTTAGGTTGATGATATGTGAGGCCATGTGTGTGTAATCTTTTGAAGAGCTGATAGCATGTGAGAAGAGGGAGTCGGTGCGTAGTTTCTTTGCTAGTGTGCGGTTGTTGACGAAGCAAGAAATGCATCGCCTCGAGGGTGCAAAGAGTCGATTTTGTATGAATGGTAGATAACAAGAGAAGAGACATATAACTCTAGAGAAGGTACTAAGGTTGGATGGTGAAGAAGACTCAAACTCACCTGACACGTCAACGCCACATTAGCTTTCTCTCTTCAACTTTAAAACTCACTACAACTCACCTTTCAACTGTAATAACAACTCACATTTCAACTAAAACTCACCTTTAGTCCCCATTTTTTAAATTTAAATACTTTTATTCATGAAAAAAAACGTAAATATTAACGTAAACGTACGAAATTAATAAAAACGTAAACTAAATTAAAAACTTTTATTCATAAATTAAAAACTTAAACGATACATAGATAAATACAAACTCAAACGATACATTGATAAATAAAAACATAAACTAATATTGCAAATTATACTTCGCCTTGATCTTTGCCCTTGCTTCATCCATTGTCATCTGTTCAGTCAAGTGATCGTATGGCTGAAGATAGAACCTTATGTCTTCTTGTTGTTGTCGATACTCTTGAGCTGCAATCTCTCGTTCACGACATTTCGCCTCCCTCCTTTTGATCTCTAAAAATGCTTCGTGTTGTTCTTTCTCCTGAGCTGTCATCTCGGTTACCATCAACCTAGCCAATGCATCGTCGTTCATAGTTGACGATCCCGACGCTTTCGACCCTTTATTTTTCCCAACAGCTCTCGCTTTGTCCCTGCCCATTATTCGTCGAATTTTATACACATCATCTTCATCGTTGTCGCCAGCATTAGTATTCAGATTAATGCTAGCGTCCCCAGACTCTGCGTTGAACGAAGTAGAACCAGATGACTTGTGTCTCTTGCTACCTCCCTCAAACTCTATGGATAATTTTGGAAGTGCTATTTCTTTCCATTTCGGACTATCTTTTAAAACCTCCCAACAATGACGATATTTAAAGGTGAGTCCGGTTTCAACTTGATAGTGAGTCATTTCCCTGTTAATGTAATCTTTGTCGGAGGCTCCATCTCCTGCGCCATACGCATGACGTTACTGTACACTCCACAAAACCGAATCACGGCCGGGCGCACCGTCTTCCATTTTCCGCACACCATATCGTATGTTCGACGACCATACTATTTTGTTTTGCTCTCTATGTACTCCAAAACCTCACACCAAAAGCCATGTTCCTTCCTTGCGTTACCATGCTTGCTGTTTTTAGAAATGGCAACCCAACCTTTAGCCAACGCAATTTCTTCCTCAATTGTCCACGCAATCTGTCAGGGTGCATCATCGCTTTGAATAATCCTCTTTTGGCGTGCTCTAGCCAGGTTCTTCTTCTTCTTCGGTGGTGAGGTCGCGACTTGTTCAACCGGAGATACGTGAGGATTGGGTTCTTGCCAATAACCGGTGTTTTCTTGAAAAGTGTCCGAAAATTGAGGCGAGTACAACGCTTCGAACGGAAATGCATTAATCGGAGACATGGCTGAATTCGTACGTCGTTGTGATGACGAACCACCCATTTGGGTTTGTGAGACATAATCTTGGTGGCTAAAAGGAAACGAGCCTTGTTGTGACGAGTAATCCTTAAACGCGGTTGGCTGTGACCCGAAACCGTGAAAACCGTATTGTTCCGGTGCTGGTGTCAGGTTTCGGTATGATTGGTTTGGGTAAGGTTGGTGATAGTATGATTGTGGCCGTAATAAGTTCGGGTTCAGTGATGGGTTTCCGAGCCTAAAGGTGCTCTCAGGTGTCGGCGGATTGCTTCGGTTGGGGTTTCTTGGTTGACGTTTGTTGGGCCGGGGAGTGTTTTGGTGAGACATTTTTTTGAAAATAAAATTGAGAGTGTGAAGTTTTTCGAGAGATTGTATATAAATTGGGAAAGTTGTGTAAGAAAATGGGTGAAGTGGTGGGTATTTATAGGTAAAAAATAGAGTTTTTTAACAAAATGTTTTTTTATGTTGGCAACGGTTAAAAAAAGGGGGCCCACAAAATTTGAAACTCACCTATCAACCTATGTGAGTTACTCACCGAAACACTTGAAAACTTAAGGTGAGTTTGTGTTACCGGCGAAGAAGTCACGCGCGAGTCCCAAACTCACTTCAGTGAGTTCTTGCTTTACCGTCCAGCCTAATACTACTGTGAGTGTGCAATTTGCTGTATATTTGGAGTTAACAACATGATCTATTGATTGTAGCGTAACTTAGCATACATATACACCATGGCAACTGAGCAAGAATGAATTGTCCGGCATTACAGATTGATATACTCACAAATGTATAAAAGCCAGTTCGATTGCCAACATAGCACAATACAATCAACAACGACTAGTTTCATTTCCAATGTTCGTTGTGACGATTATTTCTTGTCATCTTGAAACAATGGGCCTTGGCATACAAATATTCAGAATTATGAATCAGTATGCTTCAATTATTTTACAAGTTCAAGAATTATAACCCGTGTCGAATGTGTGTGGCGAGTGTAGTATCATGCTGGTGTTTCACTAACAAACTCACTTGCTGGTGTCAAGTGTCTCGAACGTCTAAGATCAAATTATTTCAGTGGATGGCCAATGTACAGTTGCATACATATAAATCATACTAAAAAATATAAAACGAACCAGCTTTTGGTCAAATAGTGTATAAAAAATAAAAGAAGCTTAATAGATATTGCTGTTTATAACTTATATTTACTACTTGTAGTACATAATTTGTTTATGTCATAAACTTGCTGTGATCTGTTATTCTTATGGTTAATGGTGTTGGCCATTGGGTCTTCAATTCGATTGCATCCAGGATCTAAAGTGAAGAGAAAATGGGAACGCCTGGTAAGGTAGCACCTGCTTCAGCGATGAACACATTGCCACTGATGTACGCAGACGAGTCATGGATTAGATACCTGGCTAGTCCAGTCAAGGCTGGATCAACTGTGCCAAATGTTTTCAAAGGAGCGGTTCTTAAGGCCACATTTTTTAGCCAATCCTTTTTAATGAGACCTTCTGTGATCTCAGACTTAAAAAGTCCTGGATTGATTGAGTTCACCCTTATCTTGTACGTACCCAACTCCATAGCCATTATCTGTTCAAATTATTTAGATACCAAACGTTAGAACCAAGATAGAATAAATAACAATAATTGGTGTCATGGGATTTTGGAAACAAATACAAAATTTACCTTAGTCAATGTGACAACACCTGTTTTTGAAGCAGAATAAGCGAGACCTCCTGGTAGTTGTCCACGATTAAGGCCCGCAATAGAAGAGATATTGATAATTGAACCTCCTTGTTTTGCATCACGCATATGTATACAAACATACTTTGATACCAACCATGTTCCGGTCAAGTTTGTCGTCATAGTACTATCCCATTCTTCTTCAGACAAATCCAATGGATTGTGCACACTACCTGAAAGGCAGAAGTTAACATTCTATAAACATTTACCCAACTGAGATATCATATGTTTCATCTTGTTTATGTGAAAGTGTGACATTGTTTATACACCATTAGTACAATTTGGGCTAAATATGTCAACAGCATGATTCATTATAATTCATTAGAAAATTTTAAAAAGTAAGGGGTCACATGTTTCTCATATGTTATGTTTTGTTTTTTATATATAGCTGTATTTGTTCAATTGGGCTTAAGGTCAAAAAGTACCCAAAATGTCGATGTGAATAACATGTACCAAAACTAGTCATCTATCCAATTAACATAAAAAAGTTGAAACAGTACACAAGATAAAACCTTAACCAATTTTCGTCAAGAATGAATTTCAAGATACTATACCAAGTATCATTTACCCTCATGGCGAAAGGGACCAGTAACCAATTTCCGTATCAAGTACATTATTTGAATGCATCAATAGTAATACAACAAATATTGTGCCAAACTCTTGATATGAGAGTGGATTTTATGATATCAAGTTATTGTACACTTATGTTGCACAGAATCTTTAAAGTGGCATCAGAAACTACATGATTACACTAGGGGTGGCAAAACGGGAAGGTCCAAACGGGCATGGATCAAACGGACTCGGGTCAAACATGCGTTCTAAAAGAGCAATCAAAACATTTACGGATTAAGTTGCTGTTTCGTTATAAACTTATAATCAATTCAATTTATACACTTTTACTCATTTTAATTATTTATATGTTTAATTGAACAGTGTGTTGCCTTTAAAGAAAATACAAATGAACATACTTTTTTCTGTGCAGCACAAGTATAATAATATAATATTGATGCTCAATGAAACATTTTATATCATTCTTAATATAATATTCAAATATTATAGGAGGATGTACGTTACGTACGTGGGGTTATCTAATATTTTGAAAACCGGGTCTCTAATCAACCCGGTCGAGTTACCGGGTCACCGGTTCAACCGGTTTAACCGCTGGGTCAACCCGGTTTTTAAAAAACAAAAAATTATAATATTTGTAATGATACAAAAAATTATATATATAAATCATGAATATACCTTATATTGTGCCTAAAAACGATTTACTACCAAATATAATAGGTAACAAATAAAATTACGTCGCAAATGTATATAAAAAACTTGTTTTATTTGTAAAAAACATGAAAAAACCAAAACCCGGACGGGTCTAGCGAACTGGGTTGACCCGGGTCACCTTAAACCCAGCGGATCTAACCGGGTTTCGAAAATATGAAACCCGGTTTAATTTAACCCGTTTTTTCGACCAAAACCGGTTCAAAACATTGGGTTTATCTTGTCTAAAAAATCATCAATCCTCCTTTCACACTTCCACTCACACTCACAGATGAACAAAATCAACTTTTCTCTAAAACTCTATATTTTTTAGTTCTTCAGATCCATACCTATTTTATCTAAATATAAGTATTAATGGTGTTGATGTGGTGTGTTTTTTACATTACAGTATGAATGAATGAGGGTAGGGTAGATGAAGTATTAAATATTTACCTCTTACACCCGCATTATTAATTAGACCATCGATACGACCAAATGCTTCCCACGCCTTTTTCACCGCTGCTTTAATGACGGGACCCTTAGCGCAAACATCAAGCTCCACCGCTACAGCTTGGACATTGTCGGTTTGTCCAACTCGGTTTATCTCATCGCATAGTGACTTGAGTCTCTCGACTCGCCGGGCTGCTGCAACAATTCGGCAGCCAGCTTTAGCCAGGTCTAGACAGAATTCTCGTCCAAGCCCGGACGAGGCTCCTGTCACCATCACAACTTTATTACTAAGGTCATGCCATGGTTCTAGTTTGGAGGATACTATTTCACTAGCCATGATTTAACTTTTGTTGTTTTTAGTTGAGATTCAAAGAAATTTAAGGATTTTGCATGCAACGTAAAAGGTGGAGTTGGTGTGTTTTTCGTGGATGTTGTATTGAAATATATAAAGGAAAAAAGGACGAAAACAAGTGCAAATGTGTTTGTTAGTGTGGTATTTGACTAGACTGGTATGAAGTCAATTTGAAACCGCCCTTGAATTTACAACTAACAACCTTGAGCAAAGCCCACGTGGTCAACCATGAAATAGTAGTACCTCCCTCTTATATTTATTGTCAGCGTTTTTCTAGTTGTTTTGAATTACTGTAGTTGTTTACTTAAAAAAACAGATAAGAGATATAGATCATCGTATTACTATTATTACAAACTTTAAACAAGTTATAGTAATTTAATTGGTTAAGAGTAAAGCTGTCATTATGCAAAAAGTAAACGAGATAACGCTATATGTTTTTTTCTTAAACTGCGTGTTTTTTGTCAGTGGTCAACCATGAAATAGTACCTCCGTCTAATATTTATTGTCCATGTTTTTTTTGTCTCAAATTAATTGTTCATTTTCAAAAACAGATAGAAAATATAGATCAAAATTATCATATTACCATATGTTATTATTACAAACTTTAAAAAAGCTATAAATTAATTGGTTAATGGTAAAACTGTCATTGTACAAAAAGTAAGCGAAAAAATGATGTGATGATGATGTTTTTTTCTTAAATTGTGAGTTTTTTGTCAGTGGAGAATAATTTTAGGACGAAATGAATAATTAATAGTTGCAAGTTGGTTTATTTTCATGTGTATTTGGTCATTTGGTGTTATTGAGGCTTAGGTACCATAACACAATAACACCGCCACATTAGCTTAACATTTTAACACTAATCAAAATACCCCCGCAATCATAACACCTCATAACACCACTCTTTTGGGACCCACATTTTTTAATTTATCTTTCATTTATTTAAATAAACTAATATTTCATTAATTAAATTATAATAAAACAAAAAAAAAAAACAAAAAAAAATAGTGTAAACAATATACAAAGTATTTTTGAAATTTTTTGAAAAAAAAGGAAAAAAAAAAATGGCGACCTTGACTAAAACAGCGCGAGAGGGTATTCCAAGAGAAAAAAAGGAAAGTTTTATTTTAAAAACTTTTTGAGGAAAAAAAAATGGTAAAAAAAAACTAACTGTTAAAAAAAATTCATAAAAAAACATACCGATGACTCCAACAGTGCGAGAGGGTATTCCGAGGAAAAAAAAAGGAAAATTTTATTTTAAAAAAAATTTTTTAGGGAAAAAAAAGAACGGGAGCTTAGCGGGAGCGTGAGGTTTGAGAAACTTAAAGTTTTATTCATAAAAAACAGATCGATGATAAACAGGCGGACGAGGGTACGTACGAGAAAAAAATGAAAGTTTTATTTTAAAAAAATTTCAGGAAAAAAAAGGGAAAAAATGATAAAAAAAGAAAGAAGTAACTGTTAAAAAAAACAAAAAAAAAATAAAAAAAATACTTGCATTAATGTGGGGGTGGGGCCTGGTCAAAAAATTTAATGTGACCCGTGGGCCGGGTCGTCTGCCTTTTGTATATATATATAATTACTGTAGTTGTTTACTTAAAAAAACAGATAAGAGATATAGATCATCGTATTACTATTATTACAAACTTTAAACAAGTTATAATTTAATTGGTTAAGAGTAAAGCTGTCATTATGCAAAAAGTAAACGAGATAACGCTATAATGATGATGTTTTTTTCTAAAACTGCGTGTTTTTTTGTCAGTGGTCAACCATGAAATAGTACCTCCGTCTAATATTTATTGGTATGTTTTTTTTGTCTCAAATTAATTGTTCATTTTCAAAAACAGATAGAAAATATAGATCAAATTTATCATATTACCATGAGCTGATGTTATTATTACAAACTTTAAAAAAGCTATAAATTAATTGGTTAATGGTAAAATTGTCATTGTACAAAAAGTAAACGAAAGAATGATGTGATGATGATGTTTTTTTTCTTAAATTGAGAGTTTTTTGTCGATGGTCAATAATTTTAAGACGGAATGAATAATTAATAGTTGCAAGTTGGTTTATTTTCATGTGTATTTGGTCATTTGGTGTTATTGAGGCTTAGGTATCATAACACAATAACACCGCCACATCAGCTTAACATTTTAACACTGACACATCAAAATACCTTCGCAATCATAACACCTCATAACACCACTCTTTTGAGACCCACATTTTTTAATTTATCTTTCATTTATTTAAATAAACTAATATTTCATTAAATAAATTAAAATACAAATTATAATAAAACAAAAACAAAAAACAAAAAAATAGTGTAAACAATATACAAAGTGGGTTGGGCCAGTATCTAAACTAAAAGCTAAAAAACCCCATGTGTTGCTTTCTTCTACCTCTCCATAGTCCACACAGTCTTTCTTCTTCCTCTCCCGACACACACTTGAAACACATACAAAAAACCCACAATCAACACATACAAACCCCACAAAACCATTTAAAATGCAAAAGAACAAACAAACAAAGAATGGGCGTTGCAACGCACGTTGAGCCTGAACTCTAGCCCAGCGAGTTAGAAATGATGTGGAGCCGGTGTGGTAACGCCGCAACACCCGGTGCCCAGTTAGGTATTACGTCGGCTGGGCGTTACGCTCTCTAGAACGGCAACCCTCCTACCTAATTCCTCTCTCTCCTCACCCTTAAAAACTCCCTCCTCTCTCCTCCACCCTATCTTCCACCTCTCCAAACCTCCAACCCCTCTTCAACTCCCCCATACCTCCTTTCTACTCCTTCTCTACTCCTCCTCCCTATATACTCCTATATCAATAATCTCACACATAATACCTCACAATGTCCCCATTTTGAACCCTCAACCTTTAGGTTGGAGGGTTACTTATATGATGTTATTTGTGTGGCTACATGAATTTATTCTAAAAATAATTTGTGCCAAGACTCAAGATATGTCGAGCTCGTAATGTAGACGTACGTACAAAATGACAATAACAACCAAGGCTGTCAAGATCGAGAGTAAACTCGTAATATCATATGATCATACGTGCTCACTAGCTAAAATGGTGTAGTAGCGTCATATAATCGTATGTATGGTAGGATCGTGAGTAAGATCGTGGGATCGAACGTAAGATCGTAAGATCGCTACACAATCCGAGATTACCTAGACCTATATCTATATTAATTTTTTTTCTATATTTTAGCTCATCACTTCTTGCGTAAGCCCAAAAAGAAAAGTAATAAGTTTTATTTTCTTATTAAATTATAAATGCTTTGCCACACATCATAATTTCAAGAAATAATATATTGAAGTCTTCTTCTCATCAGACAAATAAAAGATTTTGTTACATTATAGCATATTTGATATTTTTGCTCTTGATATTATAAGTTTTTTTATTATAGCATACTTGTATACACTAAAAATGTTACTTATAAACATAAACAATTGGTTATATTTTACAAGTTAACAGGTCTCAAGTCTGATCATGTTATCAGTGTTCATGTGTAAAAATGTATAAGTGTTCATGTTATCAAAATCATAATTTTAAGTAGTATACGCCTAGATCCATATTAAATTATCATGTGTTTTCAACTTTTCATGAACACTTGTAAAAATCTCTTGGTATTATGGTTCGTATGTTTTGAGACGTTTCTGACATTTTATGTAATCTTATTCCTCTAAATCGTTAATGTCATGATTAAACTTTGACATTTTTGTGTTTTACTATTACTTTGGTGTTTCAAATTTAAACTTTGACATTTTTAAGAGGATATTATATGAATTTATCTTTGATGTTGAGTAGAAATGCAATACAGTTTGACTCGTTTATCTTTTGTTTACAAAACATGACAAATTTAATGAAATATTACGATCTTTATCTTGCAAAAAAAACGATCTCAAGTGAAATCTCGATCTTAACATGATAACAACACAATGTGTACGAAATCAAAACTCGTACTTTACTGAATACCAACAATGGAGCATCCTTTTTTCAAATATACATTCTGAAATTCTTTTTACACTATACATAAACATAACACTAACATTGATGTTAAAAGAAGACTTTTTAATATACAATCCGAGTCAAATACAAATAGCATTTTTTTCACAAAGGTTAAGAGTGTTAGGTGTCGTGATGCCATAGAGTTGTTGCAATGAGCAAAAATGATTTTACCTCGCCATTTTTTTTCATGACACTACTTTTGCTCATGACGTCAAAACACCCCTCTCGTTAACACCACGTTTTGTGATGCCATGGTGCACATTTTTTCAGTTATATAAATAAACTATACATTTAACTTAAATTAAATTTCATTAATAATAAACAAATT
>BQNB010052580.1:1486-40427 GCA_026074375.1 Tanacetum coccineum
ATTAAATGTTTAATTGGTCGTATAAATTATTTGTTAGGACGCTGTTTTATAAGGGGTCCAACAAAAGGGTCCTAAAAGCCCTATTTTCTTGTAGTGAACTAGGCAACTAACGGTCACACAGTAAAAGGCATATACTCAATAGTGAATGGATTCATATTTGATATCAAAACATATTGCGTTCTCATTTTCATAAAACCAAGTATCCCCCTCGCGGGTTTACAAACATTTAAAACACTTAAAAGCGAGGCTATGAACTCACCTTGATCAAAAGCCAATGATCAAACAATCGAAACAATCCACGGAAAATCAACGAACACGATCACGACCTATAATTTATGTAGCTTGATTACTTTGCTGAAAAGTATAATCAACGATGCGTTCATCATTTTCTTGTAACTTTATGTCATTAGTACAAGTCACTGAATCGAGTACCATACTGTATATGACCAGCGACTTCATTGAGGATTGGGTAGAAATATGTTCCACTGCTAAAAGCAAGGTGCAAGCAGTTATGAACAAAGTGAAAAATGCAGGAGGCTGTGAATGTATCTTTGGGGAACCTATTAAGTTACCCTTTTGTTAAAGCAGCAGTTATGAACAAAACACTTTCCCTAAAAGGAGGATATTACAACTTTGTTAAGTGCAGTTTTGACACCTGGTCTCTTGATTATGGTGTTTCACCCTCTCTCACTGTCAAATAGTATATACATGCATGCTTTATAGGTTTTCATGAGAAAGATAAGGGGACCCGAATCCATGACCTCTGATATATTAGAGATTAAGGGGAGGACTAGGACACCGTTCAAGCTGCATGTTTTATAGTCTAAATAACTTTTAGTAGGATAAAGATAAGAATACTTTACTTGTCTTCTCATTCAGTTATTTTCATATAAATTATAATGTAATAAGCTCTCAAATGTAGGGCAAATAAATGCTGGATAACTGGAGCAATTGTATGCTCCCCACAAAATTGTAAAGGTTCTCTTTTACATATACTAAATTTCACAGTTGATCTAGGACCGCATGATTAGTGATATGTAGATTCTTCTAGGGTCATGATGCTTTATACTCGCGACATTAGATTTTGTTGTTAAGTGGCTTTGATGAGGAATATGAGGATACCGTTTAGAACCCATTTGTTTTGCCAAGTTTCCTCTATTTTTATCACAGTTTTAACTCTATCAATCATGCAATTTAAATCCAATTCAAAGTATGAAGGAAGATGGTATACATAAGCTAAAACATGAACAAACAAGTCATTGAAACTGCCCTAAAATGTCAATTATTAAACACACTCGGCACATGTTTGCTTACACTTATTTGGCTAGCTTTTCCAAAATATACTCTTCAGAAACAGGATATACAACAACCTTTCCAGTAGCTCTATTAGTTTCAAGGTATGAGAAAGCTTCTTTCACTCTGTCAAATGGAAACGGACTGTTTGGGTCAATTACTGCCTTCACCTTCCCACTCTCTAAATACGGGTTCAGCTTTGTCAACGTGGAACCGGTTGAGGTCACAACAAACCGGAAACCTGGTGGTGTCACTGCACCAGTTAGGACGACTACACTTCCACCTTCCTTCACCACCTTCGCTGCTTTCTCCCCTTGCCCTGCAACCAATAAGATAATGATCATCTCACTTTCAACCGTCAAATCTTTTTTGACCCAATAAGCACACTCACATTATCAATGTGTGTGTGATTATCAATTGTAACATAATTACAACAACGACTTACCAATGGCATCATATACAACATCATATTTGTCTGGCAGTTCTTCAAAGTTCTCTTTTGTGTAATCAATGGCTACATCAGCGCCTAAACTTTTGAGCAACTCCAGTTTTGGCGTACTAGATGTGGCTGCTACTTTTGAAGCACCAAATACTTGTTTTGAAAGCTGCATAGAAAAGTCTTGTTAATGAATAAACATAGATCACTCATACGTCAAAGCACACTACAATAGTTGCCATTTTCCTTAGCGACAAAACCGGGGTACCTCGGGCGACTTGTCGCTGAAGATGCGTTTCCCGGGCGACATGAGCGGAAAAGCTCGAAGGGGATACGTTCCCGAGCGACTTACCCAGGCGCCAACGCCGGGCCCACGTGGTTTCAGTCAAGCAATTAAGTGCCACCGTGGAGGGTTTTCCCGGGCGACATATCGCCTGGGATAATCGGTTTATAAAATCACTAATTAAAATTGATGTTAGATTAATTTTCAAATATAATAGGAATTTTGTCGGTTGTGGTAAGTTTCCTGGGCGACATGTCGCCCGGGATAACCCTACACTATTTTTGGGTATTATTTTCCCGGGCGACATGTCCCCGTGGAAGAGTCTGCATTTTTTTTAGGACTGCCTGCACAGCAGGCTATATCCAGATTTTTTCCCCCCTTGATTTTTCCGGAAAAAATTTACCAATACACATACCTGTGTAAACCAATATATAATCTACCAAAATACATTACAACTTGTATCCAAAACACAATACGATCAACGCATTTGATATAATAAAGCTAAATACGTCTAAAATCCGAATAAACAAAGTAGCCTAACAAACGGGTGACGAAGTCACAAATCTTGCATGATCGCAAGATACAAGTCAATATTCATCAAGATAACAAGTTTTAAATGTACGGGAAACAAATATTCACATAAGGGTCGCCAAATAACAAAAATCCAAAAAACACGTACTTAAGACACAAAATCGCGTTATTGTATACTTACCCCAACATCTCGCCTACACTATCGTTCCTCATCCTCTCCTTCCTCTCGTTCGTCCTTGAGCTATTATGAGCGGGATCCCCTTTTTGGGGAATATGAGACGATAGCAATAAACAGAATATTTTCTAGGTTTCATAATCCCAGGAGGAAGGTTCACTAATAGAACCTAGGAGAATATATTTGTCTCATTCAACGTCATCGTTACCAATTCTTAAAAGGTTTAGTCCCGTGTGTGTTTTTACTGGTTATGCTGATGGGATTGTTGTGTTTTGTATGGTAGTTTTATAAGGTGAACAAACTCCATAGGTTTACATAGATCAAATACACACAGGAATTAACGGCATATATAGAGCTCAAATGATTGCATTTGAAAACATGTTTTGTCGCTTTAGACAGAGGTGGTTAAATGTATTACTTGCGAATGTATCAATTTCGCTTCTTGCATTATCTTTATACAGGTCAATTTGGGAAAAAAGACAAAACTTTTTGTTTAATGATTTGTTATAATTGTAGAAAATTTTGCTCTTTGTAAGTTACCACATAGTTCTTTTACGAAGTTATAGATATTGGACAGTTGGTGCTTCAAGGGTCAACCCTCCTGGACTACCCAAACTTAAAATGACACTTTTTGACGGTAAGTGAGATGAAGATCTTAAATGGCCCATTTTGAGCGGTACCCGTAACCTGACACATACTTAAAATTACCCATTTTGAGCTGTACCTGTAACCTGGACTGACCCATACTTAAAACGACCAATTTTAAGCGGGGTACCCGTTGTTACAAATCCTACTTTTACAGATCACACTGCTCGCAAGAACTACGATTCAAATAGGACTTCCAGTTTTGAGTGGATTTAACATAGCTTAGCTAAGCTCCTTAGCGATAGACTCAAATGTACAGTAGCGAACATCCTTTTCAATATCCATGATACCCACAAATGTAATACGTGACTAAGTCATCACTGCACGAGTACAAAATCTTTCAAGAAGAACCTTTATGTCTCGACATTCCCACACTTCAGGTGTGATCATTCACTTGTGAAGAGTTTTGTGCCGGAAAAAGGCTCACATAAAATCAGATATGAACAAAGAACAAAAGGAAGGCCAATGCCCAGTTACGATAGAAAGAAACAATTGTGCATCACTATTACAAACAAGGGTGTAACTAATCACGTCCAAAATGCGGAAAGGCGTAGGGATCAACCATACGTACAAAACAACCAGTCATACATTCATTCACATACTGTTACATACTTATATATACAGATACATGGGTCCTACAACATGCATATTTATACAGGACACCAAGGCGAAGGTTTTACGAGTTGTACATCGGATATACTACCGTCTAGCTGATGTTTGTAAGAACATAGCAACTATAATATTCAAACCCAAATGCCTTTTAGAAGCGCATCAGTGCACCAAAAGTATTTATAAGGTCAGAGCAAGAAGAATCCTCGTGAACATCCACTCCAAGCTCCTCGCGTATGTTATCAGATGCTGATATCAGCAAAAACTCACACCCTTGATAGTTTAGGAAATCAGGTGGATCAGCAGCATGGTAACGCAGTTTTCCAAACCGCTCTTGCAGATGCTTAGGAAACACCGGCTTCCTCTTTCTCTTAAGACCTCTGAACTCGTTTCGTCCTTTTTGGGTTAGATTCTTGATTTGTAACAGGAAAGAAGCCTCCTGGGCAACCTTTAAAGCCTCCTGAGGCTGCTCTTCCGTTGCTTCACCTTCCGACGAGGGGAATTCTAGTTTATAGATCAGATGGGTGTGCATTTTCTTATCCTTCTTATTGTTGGGATTTGATAATCAGTTAACCAATTATCACTACGAGTACGCAGCGGATGTGGATATAGTTTGGTTCACGTAATTAACACACAATAAATAAATAAAGAAGGAACATGAAAAGTAAATAGAATACTAACCCTCAAAGTCAACAGCAAATGTTATGAAACTAGTGACTAAATTGTCACCTCTACGGTTGCTCACACAACACATCGAACAAGCACGTCATGATGCTAGTCATTACTTCACGTCTCTCAAACACCAAGTGTTACTTTTGTTTCTTGAACCGAATATCACAAACAACCCGTGTTTAATACTTGTTCTAGATCTGATCCAAATACCAAGTGATATGCGTTTGGATTGAACCAAGAAACAAACAAAAAAAGAAAAACCCAAAACTGACCTTCGTGGGGCTCGTACCCAGGTCTGCTACAACAAAAGTGAATAGCACAACCATTGGACTACAAATCCTTTGGTGTACAAACATTCTATTGAATAAGCATTTATGTCAAAACATCACATGCATGTAATTTGCATGGATATCACTCCATACGTATACATTAATGTATATATTAGGGGTTTTGCCTTTTGTTATAAAGTAGGAGATAACAAATGAATAAGATGTTGTATTCGGATGTATAGGACGAGTAATTTTCTGTGATGTATGTGTCGTCCATAATGACTTAGGGGTGAGGGGTTTATATACCCTTCAAGCCCTAATCATGATAGAATTAGGAAACCTCTTTTTCATCCTTATCACAACTCTCCTTTACCCTTATCTTCAAGAACCAACGAACCTAGACACTCTCTAGAATCTTCATGGCTGGCTACAACACTTAGGCACCCATATGATTCATGTCTTGTCGTTTTAGGTCCTTTGGTTTACAATAGAAACATACGTGAAGTATTAAACGCACTCTAAGTGTCTTAACGTGTGTGCCCCCAATAGGCTCACACATTTCTAGTCGTATATTGCTAATCCAACTAACATATTCCAACAGCTCCCACTTGGGAGTTGGAGTAGCAGACTGCCCATATACTAACGACGGAAACGTCTAGCAACACTCACATTCGTTTTTAAAACTAGAAATGTCTGAGATCAAGTTTCATAAACATTCTCAGTAGCATGGTTATATTTCTCTTGCTATAATCATCCCTTTGTTCAGATACCGTTAAACCATGGATATGGATCCTAACTCATTCCATATAGTTTAACCATTTAGATTCTCGTTCTAGAACTTAATACAGATATACCAAATGTAATCAAGAATCATCTTGCATTACCCTTTGGGTGCGGCCACACAATTATCTGATTAATTCTGGAGAGGCGCCAATGGTATCATACTGCACATCAAGTGGAGGAACAAATTCTTTGTTGAATACAAGTGTTGTGAATGCTGCTTCACATCACTTCCAATAATAGCCTTTATAACTACCATTTTCAGGTTAGCGTTTGACTTAGAATTAAAAAGTGATATCCACACATACCAGAACTTGTTTGTATTCTCAAGTCTAAGGATGACTTAACTAACCATTTTCCAATATTTTACTCATGACTAAGGATCCAAAAGTAAATATTCAGGTTGGGGTATCCAATATGCATCCCTTGTGAATACACATGAATTTGGCGGGAACAATCCGTATATTCAAAGAATATAACCAACACTCACATTTGCCTTATGTAACAATATTCCCATATTGTTAACCGATAATGGACATATTTAGAATGATAAATCATTCATGGATTAAACATGCAAATATAGAATAACAATTATTATATGAATGAAAAACAAACATCAAGTATCTTTATTCATCAGAAAATAAAAACTATCTTACAATTCTAAAATTATCCAAATACTAATAAAACACAGATTTACATGACACTACTAGCTGGTATCATTCCTATTTTCTTAGTCAATTCAGAATGCTTAGGAAATGCTAAAGCCTTCGTAAAAGGGTCAGCTAAGTTGTCATCCATGTCAACTTTTCTATCCTTACATCACCCATTTCTATGGTTTCTCGAAGATAGTGAACTTTTGCGTGAAAATGTCTTGCACCTTTAGTGACTCTATGATATTTCGCTATTGTTATGGCTCCAGTATTATCACAATACATATTTATGGGTTCTTCAATTGTGGGAACAACACCGAGCCTAAAAATGAATTTGAGAATTCATACAACATCTTTCGATGCATCAAAACAATGATATATTCAGCATCTATAGATGAAGTTACAAAAATACTTTGCTTCGTACTTTTCTAGTCAACAACATCTCCATTTAAAACGAACACATATCCAGTCTGAGACTTGAGGTCGTCAGCATCCGTCAGATATCCAGCATCAGTGTAGCAAGAAACCCTGAGCTCTCATTTCGTATCACCTTTGTAAACAAGAAACATATCTTTAGTATTGAGAAGATACTTCAGAATGTTCTTAATAGTAGTCCAGTGAAGTTCACCTGGATTCTGTTGAAATCGACTTGTCATGTTCTGAGCGAACGCAACATCAGGACGAGTACATCTCAAAGCATACATAATTGATCCAACAGCCGAGGCGTATGGGATATTTTGCATGCGTTGTTTTTCAGCATGTGTTGACGCACCTTGTGATTTACTCAATTTCAGATTTTCTTGCATTGGGATCGTTCCATGTTTAGAATTTTTCATGAAATATCTTTTCAAGATTTTCTCTATCTAAGCACTTTGACATAAACCAATTAACCGCTTTGATCTATCTCTGTAGATCTTGATTCCAAGTATATACGCGGCTTATCCTAGATCTTTCATAGCCAAACATCTTCCAAGATAGGATTTTACATCTTGTAACATTAGAATATTGTTTCCCATGATCAATATGTCATCGACATATAAGATTAGGAAAGTGACATAACTCCCACTAGCTTTCATATATACACATGGCTCATCACGATTTTGATTAAATCCAAATTTCTTAATTTCGTCATCAAATTATTTATTCTATTACCTAGATGCTTGCTTAAGTCTATAAATGGAACGCTTGAGCTTGCATACTCGGTAGGATATTTTTGATTAACAAAACCTTCAGGTTGCTCCATGTATACCTCTTCATTGAGATATTAATTGAGGAAGGCGGTTTTGACATCCATTTGCCAAATCTCATAGTCATCAAACGCAACTATAGTTATAAGAATCCTAATAGCTCTAATGTCTACAACAGGAGATAAGGTTTCTTCATAATCAATCCCTAGGGTTTGAGTGAAGCCCTTCACTACCAGATGAACTTTATAGGTGTGTACCGCTCCATCCATGTCGGTCTTCTTTTTAAAGAGCCATTTGTGCCAACAATTTTGCCATTAGGAGGAAGATCAACTAACTCCCAAACTTTGTTGTCTCTCATGGATTGCATCTCCACATTCATAGCATTAAGCCATTTGTCAGATTCAGGATCTAACAATGCGGCTTTATAGTTAGCGGGTTCACCAAGATCCCCCAACTTATGCTCCTCAGCATCGACATGTAAACACATTCGATCTGGGGCACAGAGTGTCCTAGAGGACTTACGAATGGGAATGATATCACTTTGAGGTTCATCAATTTCTTGATCACCCTCTTCATGATTTAAGATAGTATCTATAGAAGGATGCGTATGTTCTTCTTGAATGATTTCAAGATCTTCTAGACTCCCACTTACTTCTTGAGTTATAAGACTATTCTTAAGGAATTCAGCATTCCGAGCAACAAAGACTTTGTTCTCGGGTGGGTAGTAGAAATAATATCCCATCGTTTCCTTTGGGTATCCTACAAAGATACACTTAATAGATCTGGGTTCTAGTTTGTCAGGTTTGGTAAGTGTATCACGCTTAACAAGTGCTCACAACCCCAGACTTTTAAGTAAGACAGCTTAGGGGCTTGCCCATGCCATACTTCGTATGGTGTCTTATCAACCTTTTTAGTTGGAACCATGTTGAGAATCCCAAAAGGACTTTGGAAGAGTAGTTTGACTCATCATGAAGCGAACCATGTCTAGCAGTGTTTTATTTCTCCTCTCTGACACACCATTATGTTGTGGCGTATAAAGAGGAGTTCGATGGGCAATAATCCCATGCTCCTTTAGATGATCCAAAGACTCTTGACTCGCATATTTACCTCCACGATCAGAACGCAGTGACTTAATGGTCTTCCCGAGTTTATTTTCTACTTCCTTTTGAAATACTTTAAAAGTTTCAAACACTTCATGTTTATGTTTCAGCAAGTAAACATAACCATAACGACTAAAGTCGTCAGTAAAAGTGACGAAGTAGCTAGCTTATTGTCTTGACATAATCTTAAATGGACCACATACATCGGTATGGATTAGTCCAAGTAGATCTTTAGCCCTTTCCACTTGATGTGAATAAGGGTTTCTTGCCATCTTTCTGGACATGCAGGAAACACACTTTTCAAAAGACTTGATGTCAGTTGAATTGAGAAGTCCATCATGTTGCAACTTCTCAATGCGTTTCTTGCTAATGTGTCCAAGACGACAGTGCCATAAGAGAGCAGAGTCCAAGTTAAGCTTGGCTCTTTTATTGCAAACAGCATACATAGAACTATCATTTGTATTAGAAGAAGACAAATCAATTTCATAAATATCATCCCGTGAGATAGCATTAAAATAAACCAAATTATTCCTAGAAACATAAATTGAATTATCATTCTCAAAGCGGTTAACAAAACCATCCTTATACAAACGTGAAACTGAAATGACGTCTCTTAGAATAGAGGGAGCATAATGACAATTGTGTAAAATTAAAACTAGTCCACTAGGGAGACACAAGTGAAATTCTTCAATAGCTTCAACTGCTGCATGATGACCATCGCCCACGTATAGACTTAAAGCTCCTGGCTTTAGTTTCCTACTTCCCCTGGGACCTTGAGTAGTAATACAGATATGAGTACCACAACCCGTATCGTAAACCCAAGATGTACTTGGAAAAGAATAGAGTTCTATGGTAAAAATACATGAAGTGCTCCTTGAGATAGCTTCTTCTTTATCATCAACTCGGCGAGATAAACTGGACAATTCCTTCTCCAATGACCAACTTCACCACATTGATGGGATATCGCGTCCTTCACTGTATTATCCTTCTTGGGTGTTGGAGGATTCTTGGGTTTGGGAGCAAAAGATGGTGCAGGCACAAGTGTATTTCCCATCTTTGCTTTGCCTTTCCCTTGATTTCTCTTAGCAGCCTTATGCGATTTCTTTTTTTTTTTGGTTTTTCTGGACCCTTCCTGCTCTCTTATTTCATGAAGTGCAGGTGCAGCTTCTCTTGGTGGAAGAGTTTGCTCATGTAGCTTTAGCATAGCATGCAACTCAGTCACGGTCTTCCCCATGCTATGCATGTTATAATTTTGCACAAAACCATCATATTTCTTTCTCAAAGAAACCAAGATAAGGCTTACTGAAAGGTTTTGTGTCATGGCATGACCGAGACGTTCCAAGTTGTCTATATAACTTTTCATTTTGAGAACGTATGAGCTTACAGACTGTCCTTCTTCTTGTTTGCACGCATAAAATTCTCCACGGTCTGAAGAAGTTCTTGATCTGCCTGTTATGCAAACAACATTTTGAGTTCCTTTAGCGTATCATATGCACCAAGTTGTTCCATATTCTTTTGGATATCTGGATCTATGGTCATAAGCATAAGACCAACAATTTCTTTCGAAGCCTTGACCCATGCAGTGTGGGTGTTAAGGACATCCGGAGGAAGTACTTATCCAGTAGGTGGAACTGGCATAGCAGGTATTGGCGGCTCCAAGAATGGTAACTTGACTTCAACAGATAGCACAATCTAAAGATTGCGGTACCATTCCATGAAGTTGAGTCCAGTTAATTTTTGTTTTTCAAAAAATGTCATGAATAACGAATTGTTTACTACGGTGGTAGTCATCTACATTTAGAAAAAGTTCAAATTTATTAGTATTTTTGATAATTAAATTCTTAATAGAATTAACTACCTAATTAATTTACTAATTAAGACTAAGATCCAACTTGACCTCCTACTTATTACCAAAGGTCTGACTAACGAGTAAACAAGTAGGGCAAGAGTTAAGCGACGAGCGTTAATTACATTTGATGAAACTCTTAGATTTATGAGACTTGTCATGACATTAGTAAACACATAATAATGTCAAGAGCATATTTAGTTCTCATCTTATGCCTCGAGTCCAAGGTCTGACCAAGCATACCAGATTTAATTCCACCAAGCAAGAACGCGCAAAAATAGCTAGAGGTCTGACCAGTGAACCAAATTTTCCATGGGTTGGAATGACCATAAGGTCTGACCAAAGAGGCCAAGCCAAATGAATGTGTTCTTGGTTGGCTGGCATAGACTTAAAATTTTCATATGGGGTATTCACATAAATGTGTTAAAAGCTTCGTTCCAAAGAGCATGCAAAACAACCTTTGTAGCAAATTATTTTTAAAAACTTTTATATAAAAAGGACAATTGTAGTAATACATTGGTTCACGGTAACTCCAATCGAACGCACAAAGAAGCGGAGAACCAGGTCAGTGCGAAGCATATTAAAAACCTGGATTCTTTAAGAATGTTTGCCTTAAACTTTGTTGGGATTATTGATTTGATGAGACAAAATAAATATAAGAATGAAACAAGATGGAAACAAGAAGGACCAAAGTCGTAATTAATAAAGTCTTCAAAAGATAAGAATTGGAAGATTCTGAAGATATGGTCAAAGATAAAGATAAGTATTAGAATGATTTACTTATTAATTATCTTTATTAGTTTCCATGTAAGCCTTAGACTCCTTGTGCTATAAAAGGAGGTCTAGGCATATTAGTTTGTATCCATCCAGAAACATAGAGTCGACTGATGAGAGTCAAATAGTAAAGGTGTGTGTGTACACCATAGTTAGTAGTTAATTAGTAATAGACATATTATAGATGTCTATGTAGTAGTTAGTAACCCCATGTTTATGTTGGGAGTAATATGGGAAATGCTGTCTTTAATGATAAAACCTTGTTTGATAATATTGCTTTCTTATTATTCCGATGTGCATTCAATATTATCTATAAAACTAATCCTAGATGGGTTAAATGATTCTTATCAATTGGTATCAGAGCCATGTGACTCTCAATCTAGGATTAACAAGGTTTTGTTCGTGGTTAAATTTTCTATTAGTGGCGATATTTTGAAAAAACTAGGGTTTCGTAAAAACCCTAGATCAATAAAAGCAGAAAGGTATTGAGGCTGCTAAATGTTTGCTGCTGCATAACAAACCTTATAGATCTCTTGCTGCGTCACGACTTCAGGTTCTCCTTGATTTTTGAAAGGAAGAAGAAGCATCATGTTGCCGTCATGATTTAAGGGTTATCAACAAACCCTAATTCTAGGGTTTTACAGCAGGTTGGATCATAATCTGATGGAACAAGATAAACAATTAGGGTTTTTGAAAACTCTAATTCAAAGTCAGGTCTGATGAATGATGTCGTGGATGATTCACAAAGATCATCAAAAAGAAGCAGCATAAGCTGGTTTAGATCTGCTGGTTCGTTATTGAATTCGTTTGAATGATGATAGCAGGTTTAATGGAGTAGTGCTATTGGATTTGAAAGTGATCACAGCAGATATGTTTATGGAAGTTTGGTTTGTATAAAGATTTCGAAGTACTGTTGTTGCCCATATGTTAGGGCTGCTCAGCTTATATTAATACTGCAACTGGTTTCTGGGCCTGCTTATGGATGTTGAAACGAGAAGGACGTTTGGAGTATAATATTTGTGTGTGTATATTATGGAAGCAGGCTTCATGGGACTGGTATGGTATCTATTACCTTTTTAATTTATTAATGCTGCTATGTGATCAAACTTAGTACTGCCAACAATACTAAATTCGAAGTCAAAACTGTCAAGAAACAATTTTTAAAACTGTTCAAGAGAAGAATGTTTCTACTGTTAGTATTGTCCGAGAAGAGTTTATACTGCCAGAGTTGTCCGATAAAGCAGTTTGTACTGCTAGCTTTGTACGATATCGGACAGTACTAGGTTTTTGGATGGATTTGGATCTCGGACAGAACTATTTTTCAAGTAGTTTATTCTTATTAATTTTATGCTCGTATTTTTGGAGATTATTTAAAGAGTGTTGATTACGAAGGACAGTTGATTATCTGTTATTTGTGTTTAGTTGAGTTTCATAGATGCGTGTTCTTATCATATCTTAAAGTTGTGGTTGGCTTTTAAGATAACTTGTTCGTGCTTTAATGGTGTTGACGAAGACTTGTCAGAATCTAGCAAAGGTGTGTGATTTTTCTTATAGGTGCTTAATGCTCACATTTGCTATCACTTAGTATGTGTCTCATAGAAGATGAGGATTTTGTCAAGAGGTTGCGGTCTACTTATATTTCACAGATTTATTTATAAGTTCGACGTCACGTGGATAGTGTAGAACATAAAGACACAAGTTTGGGAGATTCTACTTTTTCATTAAATTCGTTATACTTAGTTTTCTTCATCAGTAATCACTACATAGAGCCTACAGAGTTCGAGATTCAAGAGATGGTAAACAAGTTGAGGGGAAGCTTATTAATTAAATGTTTAACCATCTACATGCACCACTTGAGGGGAAGTGTTTTGTTACTACTGCTAGTCATTTATTACTACTGCCAGTTTAAATTTCTACTACTTGAGTTCATTATTTGTATTGAGCTTTATGGAGGGTAATTTGAGTATTGGAAGGTTGGATTGGTAGTGTGGTATATGATTTGTAGCTGTTATGTTTACAAGTTGCATATCTACAAAAGACCCCTATTAGATGATTACAAAAAGGGGAAGAAGATTACAGGTTTATTGATTTTCAGCTTATTATGTATGATGACATGTTCAAGGAGATTTTAAATCAAAGGGAAGCATTGAATATTTTATATCATTCAGGGAGATGATTACATCTCAACTTCTCTAATTAAGGGGAAGTTCGTACGCGACTTTGTTTGTTTTGTCATCATCAAATAGAGGAAGATTGTTGGGATTATTGATTTGATGAGACAAAAATAACATATAAGAATGAAAACCAAGTTGGAATCAGAAGGACAAAGTCGTAATTAATGAAGTCTTCAAAAGATAAGAATTGGAAGATTCTGAAGATATGGTCAAAAGATAGAAGATCAAGTATTAGAACTGATGTACTATAATTAATTATATTTATTAGTTACCATGGAAGCTTAGACTCCTTGTGCTATAAAAGGAGGTCTAGGCATATTTGTTTGTATCCATCCAGAAACATAGAGTCGACCGATGAGAGTCAAATAGTAAAGGTGTGTGTGTACACCATAGTTAGTAGGTAATTAGTAATAGACATATTATATATGTCTATGTAGTAGTTAGTAACCCATGTTATAGTTGGGTATAGGGAACGTTCATGAAAAAAACACTTGTTTGAGAATATTGCTTTCTTATTTTCGTGCGGGGTCAATTTTATTCTGTAAAACTAATCATATGGGATAAACGATTCTTATCATCTTCTCTTATAGTTTGTTCTAGTGGATGAGTCGTACTTCCCAATAATTCATAATGTCCAGTTTTTAATTAATCTTGAAATCAAGTTTCATAGTTTAATGTCTTATTAATTTTCTCAAAAAAACAAATTTTCCACGAAACAAATAATAGGTCACCATGAACATGTATTAGGCGTGTAATTAATAGACCAGTTTTAACATCATCTTTCTCTATAAGTATTAGTCCGTATTGCATACATATTAGGCGTGTAAACGGGTAATCAAGTAAAAATATGCACATAAGTAGACAAATACAAAAGATGACATTAAATAAACAAGTAAACATGTAAAATCCGAGTTCTCAAGCGAGTCTTCCCCAATTGGAGAACCATAAGACCCTCACTAGGTTTTCATCAATGTGCCTAGATCGCCTCATTCACCACAAAAGTGATTGAGTAGGTCTTATGGCCGGACAATGACACAAAAATCAGACTAAATATGTAAAAGATCTAGTTTTCAAAAATAAAAGATTTTGTTACCATAATAAAAATCAAGATCTTTTAGATATATAGTGTGATTAATATCATAAAAAGGAAACCAAGACTACTAAATTAACAATTTAATTTTAATTCCTTTTTAACCTATATTAACAATTAATAGTTTTCAAGATCTAAATCTAACATATTTTATTAATTATGGTAAGGATTTGCATAATCTTTGTCATATTTGTAAGAAAACAATAAAATATACAAACGCACCAGATCAAGCATATGACTTAATATTAGGCATGTAAACTAGGCGTGAATATTAAATCAAAACGTGTAACCCATAATACCAAAACGAATTGACTCGTGATGTCACGGTTGGGTTTTAACAAACTAGGTAACCAGTTTAGCTACTGGTACGTAGCGGAATGGATCTAGTTTTAGCATATAAGTTAACACGTAAAAGTAAATAATTACGTACCTATTGATCTTGAACTTGAAAACGAGTTAGTGGTTAAATTACCGCCTCTACGGTTACTCATACAAACACGTCAACCAAGTATGCCCAGATTGCTAGTCTAGATCTTCACGTACCAAACACCACATGTTAAATTGATTACCAAACGCACCACTTGAGCTTGAACCGTAAACTAAGTGAACCAAATAAACCTTGAACCGAATTCGGTTAGGGTTTAAAACCAAAACCGAAAACCTAGAACCGAAAACCAATGAACCGAAACCCTAGTTAGGGTTTATTGTTTCGTCAAGCTAGTAAATCACCAAACGAGCACCACGTGTAGATCTTGAATTTCCATGTGAGGAAGACAAGGAAAACCAAAAAGATTTTTAGGGTTTTTGTCGAATTCGGTTGGGGAAAAAAGTGTAGAACCGAAAATCCCTTTGGGGATTAATTCGGTCGACTTTTTGGAGGAGAGGAAAACCGAAACTAGTTTAGGGTTTTTAGGGATATAGGAGTGTTGTGAATGAATGAAGAATGAGGTGTAGGGAGTTGTGTTTATATAAGCAAAGCACCCAACCTAATTCTTGTACAATCAAGGAAACTTGTTTCATTTTACTCCTCCATACTCTATAAAAACGAACAAAAACCCCTTTCTAAAACCTTAGGGGAGTTCGGCCAAACAATTGCTCCCTTGGGGTTTTGGGTTTTGTCCGGTTTAGTCACTTGGTTTTATATTTAAAAATTCGTTAAGTTAGTTATACAAGTAACGGTAACTAACGACTATTTAAATACTTATCGTGAAGTAAAACATACTCTTTGTATTATAACGTGTGTGCCTCCAATAGGCTCACGAATTTTTAATGTATTTAACGCGAATCCAACTACCATATTCCAACAGATCATATATATTGTCCGTCCTATACATGTCAAATGTGGTTCTAGTGCTACTTTTCATTTTTTTCACTTCAAATTCACGTTCGAAATGACATGCGATGTATTTAATTTAAATCAATGCATCTCAAATTTGTGGTTATAGCTGCTTGTCATGATTTTCATTTTACTTTTTCATTCATACCGGACCCCTACCCGACTTTACAACTACAGATATGCTATGAATTAATGGTGGGTAGCCATCGGGGTTTGTTAAATGATCCACATTGTTTTAGGTGGTTTAGTTTTGACAAAATAAAAGTATCTAAATTCGAATCCAATTTGGTTCGAGTCGTATCAATGATCATTGTACATGCAACCTCCATATTATTTGTGTTCTACCATTTATAAGATACACAAATCAAAACCAATCTATATATACACACATCACTTTCATATCTATTATATTGTCACATAGCATTCATATGGGGTGCAATCGATATGATTTTTTCATAAAACTTGGTTATACCAGAGTTACAAGATGGTGATATGTTGGTGGCAATCAGGGCACATTGGGTCGACTCGGCTAATATTACCAACGGTGATGGTATATTGATGGTAGTAGTGGAGCATTGGTGGTATGTTTGTTTACGGGACGTAGCTAAAACTCATACAAGAATTTTAAAAAATAAAAGCTTGAAAACGAGGTTTAATGTTTAAAAAAATAAACACAATGACTCGAGAAGTGTTTGAATATGAACACATATAAATTATATATGTCTGCAATTTATTCGAGCCTAAGGGGACGCACACGTTAATATTTAGAATAACGTTTTAGTATATTAATGTAATATATTAATTAGTGTTTAACAAACGATCGTTAAAAGTTTAACAATAATAAATATTAGTAATTAATAGTTAAAGGACTAATATGTAAAACCGGAAAAAAAAGAAAGTTTGGTTTTTCCCACTCTTTATTTATAGTCGGTCGAACCACCTCCTCATGAGGAGGTGGGGGACTTTGCTTGCAAGCCAAGTTGAGAGGAGTATATAAGGAGGTCTTAGTATCCTTGAGAGCTTATAACTTAAATCCATAATCTCTCTTTCTCTTTCTCCTAGTAGACCGAACCAAAACCTTTTAAGGTTTTTGGTTTTTCTTTTCCCCTCCTATTCAATCGGCAGCAAACCCACAAAGGGTTTTCGTTTGGTTGTGGTTCGACCCTCAAGAACACGAAGGGTTACTTGATTTAGTTGATAGTTAATCTACGGTGATCGTTTGGTTAAACACTACTAGTACTAGCATACACGTTGTTTGCTAAGAACGTATTGTGTGTGTGAACTTAGAGGGATTATTCTTTTGATCCTTGGTGGTTTTGTGTGGTGTTATACACACGCGTATATTAAAGACGGTGTAATATTTATTGCTAAAAACAGTGTAACGTTTCTTGCTAAAAGGTACACATCTTCAAAACCCTTGTAATTATAGTTCTATTCGGTGTTTGATCTTTCCGTTGCGTACTCGTGATATGTTTAATTGGTTAAATAGATGTAAAATCCCAACAGTGGCATCACGAGCCATCGTATATAAATTTGTAATTACAAGAATAAAATTGGACAAAATTAGGGTTTTTGATTGATTTTTTAAAGCCTTTTGGGCGTTTTATGCATCAAGATTCGATCTTTGTGCATCAAGATTCAATTTTTATTGGTTATAAAATTAATTAGACGAATTCTAGGTTGTATGAAATTTTATATATAAAAACGTGATGTGTTTAATTGTAAATTGATCGGTTTTTATGTTTAAATTAATTGTTAATTCGACATCCATGATAAATACATGCAATTTATCATGAAGTGATATGTGATATTAATCTTGTTAATTGTTAATGAATTTTTATGCACATATGATGATCAAGAATTAAAACATAGGCATTAATTATATATGGTTTCGATCCACGATTTTAAAAGCTAGAGAAGACCTTGGCAATGTCTTAATGGGGCCTAAAAGTTAATTTATGTGCTATGTGGTATGTATTTGTATAAGGCTTACGCAATCGATTACATCGATGAATGTGGCCGGAGTTTATAGGATGAAGGAGCCTTATATGGATACATACATGTTTTAATTATTAGATAATTAGGATCATTATGAATATTTGCATGACTTAATTGTTAAGTGTTGTTATTTAAATAATTGTTATGTGAGTTAATTTTATGTTTATATTGTTTTTTATTTTAAGTATTGGACTTGTGAGAAAATAAAAAGGGGTTTTCGAAAATAAATATAAACATGACTAATTATTATGAAATCAGATTTATTATGGACTATTTATAGTTCATAATGTGTTTTCCAAATTAAAGTTTTATTTTGAATGGTTAAAACTGGACGCTATGGACTCATGGGAAGTACGGCTCATCCACTAGAACAAACTATAAGAGAAGTTTAAGGAGGATTTTCCTAAAGATTTTAGGTTTTTAATACGCTTCGCGCTGACCTGATTCTCCGCTTCTTTGTGCGTTCGATTGGAGTTACCGTGAACCATGGCATGTCACTACAATGTCATTATTAAAGTTTTAAAAAAAAATTAGTGCTACAAAGTTGTTTTGCATGCTTCTTTGTACACGTTTTTCACCATTTTTAATCTTTTCCCGCGATTAAACATAATTCTTTATATTTGGAAACACGTTGAATCGTCAAATTTTAAAAAGGTAACACTATTTATACATTAGATGTATAGAAAATATGTGATACCGTAATAAATAACTTAATTGAGTAAAGTTTTTATTAAAATCTATGATACGAAGATGTATGCATGCTTCTTCGTACATATTTGTCACGACAAATATTATACCCTTTTTAAATAAGTTATTTCCATCCAATTTGTAAGAACACTTGCAAATGCTTTTTACTATGCGTGAGACGTATGTAGATCGTAATCCCAAGGTGATTATACACTTTTTCGTGAGACGTTAGTGTTACATAATCACAGTTCTTGATTGGACGACTTAATCGGTTTAGTGGTGAGACCTAAAAATCGAGGCATGGATGGGATGAAACATGCTTACTAGTATATTAGTGTAATAAAGTAAGTCCCATAAGGTTTTAGGAATTGCATCGGTGGCAATTATTGATTGTCAATTACCTTTTGAATACACCATTGCTAGCAGATCAACTGATGTGATGGTTGTATGTCAAGTAGGATCCTAGCCTTTAGAAAATTAATTGTTTAAAAGTTTAAACATGGGTAGTTAATTTTCTATAAGGAATATTATCAAAAATACTAAAATTGAATTTTGTAACTGTGTTTTGTAGATGGCACAACCTGTTTAAAACATAAACCATTCGGCTTTCAGGTAGATGTTTGAAAGAGAAAAACTTTCTGGAAATAATTTTAATGACTGGTTTCGTCAGATGCGTAGGAAATGACGAGGGGATTCGGAAAATATAGGTTGATCGGAATGCATGTGACTTTTTCTGGCGACGCGGCGGTTTTCGGTGATCGAAAAACTTTTTCGGTGGTGGTTTCCGGCCAAACTAGGTAAAGGGGAGAGGTGGGAGACAAAATTTTCTAAAAGAGAGTTATAAGGGTGTGTATGCTTGTTTATATAGAGATTTGGTTTGGCCATTTGACACAAATGATCCTCCCTTCTTTTCTCTTTTAGATTTTTGACACACCATACTTTTATTTAAGTTAAAAACAACAAACGTGGCTCGGGATTTCACTTCCGAGACCATTTTATTTTCCGCCGCACTTTTATTGATTTAAAACAGTTAACAAAATGTGTACATTTTAAAACACGAATCCGGCTTAAGACAAGGAACAAAATGACGACATTCATAAAAAAAAATTACGATCTTAAAAATAATAACGAGTCGCGTCGTAAATTTTTACGATACTTAAAACGATTAACGAATGCGCGGTCAAACGTTGACTCGCGAAATGTCAAAAATAAATATTTTAAATTTTCGTTCGTATTAAAATACGAAAATAATTAGTTACGACAAATAAAATTTTAACTGTCGACGTTCGCTCACACGAATTTATAAAATAATAATTATGACGTCGAATTCGCGATCGTCATACGCGTCGTGAAACTCGAGTTGTTACACCTGCCACCACTGCAAGGAGGTGGGTCATTAGAAGAGGAACAGTCCTGTCTATCTTGCTGAGTTGTTGAAGAAAAAGAAGCAAGTTGGCTCTGCCAGTTCTTCAGGTATATTCATAATAGAATTATTTGCTTTCCCTAATAAATCCTGGGTGTATGACACTAGTTGTGGTACTCACATTTGTATTACAAAATAGTGATTTAGAGAAGCAAGGAAACTGAAACAAGGAGCACTCTATTTGTACGTGGGCAATGGTGTTCGTGCACAAGTAGAAGCTATTGGAAGTTATGACTTAGTTTTTCCTAATGGATTTATGATTTGTTTATACAATTGTCATTATGCACCTTCTATAACTAGAGGTGTCGTTTCATTTCACCGTTTGGTAGAAAATAGATTTGTCCAGTGTTTTACGGATTTTAGAATTTTAGTTTCTAAGAACAATGTGTTTTATTTTAATGCTATTCTCAGTAATGGTATTTATGAAATTGATATGCATGATCTTGTACCAAATGTTAATTCTATTTATAATGTTAGCACTAAAAGAGCCAAACATAATTTGGACTCTACTTATCTATGGCACTGCATTCTTGCTCATATAAATAAGAAACGTATTGAAAGGTTGCAACAAGAAGGGCTTTTAAAATCAACAGATGATGAGTCATTTGATCAATGCGTATCATGTTTATCGGGCAAGATGACAAGGAAATCGTTTCTAAATCGTCCCAAAAGGGAGACTGATCTTCTTAGAATAATACATACTGATGTGTGTGGTCCACTTAGACATGTGTCAAGACAAGGTGCTAGCTACTTCATTCATTCACAGATTATTATGTCGTTATGGTTATGTTTAATCTTCCTTAAACATAACATGAGGTCATTGAAAAAATTCAAAGTGTTTTAAAAATGTGAAGTGGAAAATCAACTCGTGAAAGACAATTCAAGCTCTTGATCCGATCGGCAGTGTGGCGTAAACATAAGCCAAGAGTTTAAAGATTATCTTAAAGCATGTGGAATTGTCCAACAGCTTACTCCTCCTTACACACCACAACATAATGGGTATCTGAAAAGGATAAATCGTAACTTTGTTAAGACATAGGTTTCGATCAATGATTAAATCTTACAACTCTGTCGTTATCCTTTTGGGATTATGCTCTAGAGTCTGCTACACGCATTCTCAATATGGTTCTCAACCAAGAGGTTGATAAAGACACCATATGAATAGGTATGAGAAAAGTTCCCTAATCTGTCTTACTTAAAAGGTATGTGGATGTTGATTTCTTGTGAAGCGGGATACGCCTAACAAACTCCAATTAAAGATCTGTTGAAGGAGTATATAATGGGTTTACTATTTTTACTTCCCACCTGAAATCAAAATAGTTGTTTGCGAGGTTAATGCTGAGTTCTATGAGAAAAAATCTCATGAACGCAAGAAGTCAAGTGGGAGGGCCATAGATCTTGAAGAAATTCAAGATGAAGATACATCACCTTCTGAAATCACTAGCAAAATTCCTGTGGAGGTTGAAGGTTTTAAACTACCTCAAGAGGAAGTGATTCTGGTTCGTAGGTCCGAAAGGACACATCGAGCTCTAGATCGTTTATGTCTAAATGTAGAAGTGAAGGATCATAGTCTAGGGGATCTTAATGAACCCACTAGCTATAAAGCTGCAATGTTAGATTCAAAATCTACTAAGTGGATCGATGCTATGAATGCGGAAATACAATCCATGATGGACAATATGGTATGGGTCTTGGTCGATCTTCCTCCTGATTGTAAGATCGTTAGGGGTAAGTGGATTTTTAAGAAAAAGACTAACATGGATGGTATTGTACACACTTATAAAGCTCGTCTTGTAGCAAAGGGTTATACTCAACTCTATGGGGTTGATTATGAAGAAACGTTGTCACCCGTCGCTGACATTAAAGCTATTAGGATTCTCATATCTATAGCGGGCGTTACTATATTATGAGATAAGGCAAATAGATGACAAAACAGCCTTCTTAAATGTTATCTTGATGAAAACATTAATATGGTACAAACCTGAAGGTTTTTGTTGATCCTAAACTACCCAGAACAGTAAGCAAGCTACAAAAGAATCATTTATGGTCTTACAGCAAGCATCAAGAAGACTGGAATATAAGATTTGAATGAAGAAATAAAAAGGATTTGTTTTGATCAAATCTTGAAGAGCCATGTGTATATCAAAAGTCAGTGGGAGTAATGTTACAATTCCTCATACCTGTATGATTGATGACATAATCATCAGGGAAATCACAGTTCAATGTTTACAAAGTGTAAAGGATTATCTTGGAAAGTGTTTGCTAAGACAAGATTTGGGGAAGCACATATATTCTTAGAATCAAAATCTACAAGAATAGGTCAAAAGCGATTTGTATTGGAACTAGGTCAAAATGCTTACATGGAATAAAAGATTCATAAAGAGATATAAAATGGATAATACCAACGTGGTCATATCCCCATGCAAGAAAGACTAGACTTTGAACAAAAACACAAGGTTGCTTCAACACCAAAAGAGGTGAAGTGTATGCCAAAATAGTAACCTTATGCTTTGGCTGTGGTGTTCCATAATGTTATGCAGATGAGATGCACTAGACCAGATGTTTGGTTCACGCAAATATAACAAGCCGGTTTCAACAGAATCCTGGTGAACTTCACTGGACTGCTGTGAAAAATATTCTTAAGTATTTAAGAAATACTAAAGATATGTTCCTGGTTTATGTTATCCCACGCCTTGATCGATTCTTTTACGTAGTAAATTGTTTGTACCTTGGATGAAATCCAAAAATACAAGGTTGAGACTTTGTAATGTATACCAAGTGTATATGCGAATCTACACTTTGATACTTTAAAGATGCCTTATCAAATGAACAGAAAATAAACAAACAAACAATGAAGTAATAAACAAATGCTTCAATATTAATTAGAATCCTAATAACGAGTACCTGTAAGTACTGGGTTTACAAACCTTGAAGCTACACAATATCTTTCTAAATGTAATTCGTCTAAGTGTAAACAAGAAGTGTCTCTATCTAAAACCTAGGATCCATCCCGTTTATAGAACCCGACAAAGGAAGTCCGTTACAAAGCTAACTACCTACCTATAGGATCAGTAACAAACAACCCAAAATAACTCCATGCAATACTTATCTTCCAAGTCAGCATCTTAACCATACAAGCAGTATTAACTCTTTCTCCTAGCAGTATTAACTAACACTGGCAGTACTAAGTATGTACTGGCAGTACTAAACTCAATAATACTGTTATTATACTTTGGCAGTATTAAGTCTTGTGGAAGATTCATCCTAACAATCCTCCCTAAACTTATGATTGATCCTTCAATCATCAAGTTTCTTCTGAATTAAATCTTCTAGTCTTCTTCCTTTGGCTGATGATTCTTTCAAACAATTCTCTAACTTCTGTACTTAGTAGATCTATATTAACCATAGAAGTTCAAACGCCTGTGAACTCTCATGATCAACCTCTAATTTCTTACTCAACATCTTTGACAACAACTCTTGACTTAAAGGATATTTCTTCTCTGTCAGCATATGAATTGCTAACCCATTTTCCATCAACAGAATGTGAATACCACAAAAATCACATAATCTCCAGCTTATCAAATTGTATTCATGCTGATTTTTCCAAATCTTATCTTCTTCATCAGACTCAAATAGAGTATTAGAATCTCTCCCATAGCTCAAAATTCATACCCTTCCAGTCTTGAAAGCACTATACTTTTGCTTGACTAGTCCTGTACAATTCTTCAACATCCTGTCTAAACAAAATCTTCAAGCATCTCACTCGAATACTATTGTAGATCTTGGAACTGAGCCATCCCCTGAAGACCTTGATAATACAGTGAAGTTTCTCTGTCAAAACACAAGTCTTCCAATCCATAACTGGAAACTTTGTAAATAAAGATTCAACCTCTATAGGAACCTCTTCTCTTGGTATTATGTCCAAAAATCCTTTGAGTTCTTCCTTCTCAGCATCTTCCTCCATCTTTTGTCTCTTCCTTGTGCTTTTCCTAGGAATATATTCTTTCTCTTAGCTCTAGTTTTCTTATAGAGACTGCTTTCATTTCCTTCTGAGTAGCCCACATCTTCTACTTCCATCTTTCAGACAGACTTCATCTTTCAGAGACTTTTCAAGAGACTTCATCTTTTCAGTTCATGCACACAAATCCATAAGGCACAAACTATTGATTAAAATCCAAACTTTTCATAGAATGGCCTAATCTCATCATAAGACATTCCCTTGAAGTCACTAATCTTGTAGTTCCCCTGATTCTTCAAGTATTTGATCATGTTCTTCCTTTCTTGGGCAACTGTCTTTGGTTTCATCTTTTGAGTATAATACCTTATGACTGAAGGATCATTCCAATCTATCTGCTTAGTAAGACATGGTCTTCAGCCATAAAGCTCTTTGTCATTCGCTCTACATCCCAATGTCTAGGGGGCAATCTCTTCATCTCCTTGCAATCTTAGTCTCTTTGTTCCTCATTCATTTGCTCTTCAATCCTGATGGCTTCAGCAAAACTTAAACCTATACTTGTTCAAGCTCCCTCTTGATACATTCTTCTTGTGGCTACAGACAATCATACTCATTATGGATTTTCCCCTTGTCTTGACTTGACCTTATTCTCTGCACTCCATCATGTATACGTAACAGTATGTCCCAGTAGTAATAAGGTTACCTCATCCATTACTACTAATGAAACCTCGTTCACTAGCAGTACCTTTCTTTGCACCAGCAGTACTAACTTCATCACTGGCCTTCTTGAGCTTGAATGACTTCAGTTGGAGTCACTTCTTGAATAAATAGTTTAGTTCATTACTTGCTATTTCATGAACCTCTGCTCAAATACTTTACCACCCCTGTTTTGGAAGAATCATCTTCAAGGACTATTCATCATCTGAAAGACAACCCTATCATTTCATCTTGCTATTCCCCAGTCTTTATTTGTGACTCTAGCTTCTTGACCCTTAGAATAAGTTTAGTAATATCCAGAACAGTAGTTTTTTCTTTATCTTCTTCAGTCCAATCCTCCAAAACTCAATCCTGTCAGAAAGTTTGGTAACCAAATTCATCAATTCATTAAGTTTCCAGCTACCTCATCACTCTATGTGAGAGAACAGCATGAGACGTGAAGACATAGGTATAGGAAAATGAAGTTCTGCTTCCTTGTGTTGATGTGTTTGTAAATGTTTTGTGGGTATGGTTGTGTTGGTGCAGCAGTGATATGTTCAGGTGTAGGTGAAGATGCAGGTAAAGGTGAATGTATAGGGGAAGGTGAATGTGTAGGGGAAGGTGAATGTTCAGGTGAGTGGGAAGGTGAGGATGTGATTCTTGAAGGTGAAGGGGAAGGTTCAGGGACATGTAGCATAGTAGGGAATAGAGCAACCTCCTGTCCTAAAAATCCCTTGGTAGGCCTCTTCATATTGTTAAACACTTTCATGCTAAGAGAGGGTACATGATATGATCTTGTGTGTTGTTGAAGCTGGTTTCTCTGCATATCTAGACATAGTTGAATGAACCTAGGGTACATCAAAAACTTATGGGGACTAGAGATATTGGACACCATATGCTCAAAAATCATCCTAGAGAAATTATACTTCCTATTGGTAGCTAAACATATAAGGGCAGTGGCAATATTACTACTAAACTGCTCCCAAGCAGTCTTCTTTGGGCTAAGGCAATGAAGAATATTGTGAATAAGAAACCTCCATTGAGGTGAAAAAGCACCCTTTTGAAAAGTTAACTTATCTGAGTCTGTGTGATATCCCATAAGCGCCAATTGCTCAAAGATCTCCGAGTTGGGAATAGAAGAAATACCATCTTGATCATCCAACTTGAGATGTCGTCTTAAAGATCCCTCAGTGACAGTTATTGAGTGACCATCAATAGTAGCAGTAATCTTGACTTCTCTATTTTCAAGCAAGCAGAAACCTCAGCAGACCTCCAAAATTGTTTGATATATGAGACACAAACATCTGGCTTCTTTGTCAGTGCATAGCAAATGTGACTTCGATTTAGGAAATCGATGATTTGATGAAACCCTGCACTTCCTGTAGATTTTTCTAAGAACGCGACCATGTTGTGCTTGTCACAAAATTCCAAGATTTTGGCCATAAACGAAAGTGTGTAGTAATCGATGTGGGATATGTATCGTCGGATGAATATATAAAAGCTGGAGAAAGTTAATTGCAATTTAAATAGAGAAACGTAGAGATATGGTTTGACCGTCTTATAAAAAAAATTGAGATTATCGTGATTAAATCAAACGTATATATAGATAGTTCACGAAAGTCCAATTGGTCAAACCCCTATATCATAGGAATTTGGCGGAAATATCTCAACGGCTCTATTAATTAATGAAAAATCTGTTAGACCCAAACAGTACTAACGGTCATCCAGCAGTACTAAAATTTGTCTAGCAGTACTAAAATAAGCCTAGCAGTATTAACTTCTCCACCCAAAAGCAGTACAAACTCCAAAGTTTGTATTACTCAAAAATAACTGCACACAATCTCTCTTTCTGTTTTTAAGCTCACATGTTATCTCTCAATTCTTTTGGCTCACTTGTCACTCTGTCTATTTTTCACACAACTCTCTTTCTGTTTTTAGGCTCACCAATTCTCTCTATTCTTTTTGGCTCACAAATGTGTAGTCACACAAAGTATAGTTTTTGGCAAACTACCAGCCATTAACGTATTTGATTATCTTTACCAAGAGTATCCATTTGTCTTTGGACTAGCCAATGCTTCCATTGTAAAAACAAATTGCATTGATGACCATATAGTTTTGAGTAAACTATCAACTATAAACGGATTTGTGAAGTCTTTACCAAGAGCCTTTGCTCTGGACTAGTCAATTCTTTATTGTCTATGAGACATGGTGAACTGATGACCATTTGTTATGTGGTGAGAAAACAACACTCAAAAGGAACAACAACATTCCTCCCTCCGCCCCCTTAAATAATAAACCATTGAGTAACCATTTTCCACACGTTCATTGCTATCCTTAAAGAGTAGCACAGGAACCAAGAAAAACAAAATCTTCTAACAATGTTTTTTCTTGTCTAGCAGTATTAAATGATACTAACAGGATTAACAATGAGACACAGAAATAACTAGCAGTACTAACTATAAGTAACAGTTTTGACAAACAGTTTTAAATATAACTAGCAGTACCGATTAAACAGAAGTACTAATTTACACGAACTAAACATAAATGACATTGCAGTGCAATCCTGCTTCTTTGACATCTAGTTGACTAACTTATCACATAGGAACTGTATTCCTCCAGAAGTGCTTTTACGAGTATCAAGACATCTGACATGGTCGACATCTGAAAAAGCTATTAGTTCAAATCTAGAATCCGTCAGATACTAGAGTCCCATGTTAATGGTTCCCTTTAAGTATCGAAAGATCTTTTTAACCTCTTTGAGGTGTTTTTCAGTCGGACTTGCTTGATAACGTGCACAATAACATACTGCTTGCACTATGTCTAGTCTACTAGAAGTTAGATACATAAGTGACTTGATTTTACTATGATAGTCAGTTTGGTCTACGAGCTTTCCACTCATGTCTGCATCCAGTTTAGATTTAGTAGCCATTGGTGTACCAACGCTATCACATTTATCCATACCATGTTTTTAAGTATTTCTAAAGCGTACTTGGCCTGATTGATAAAGATACCTCATGGGGATTAGTAGATTTGAGGTCCTAAAAAGAATTTCATTTCCCCCATTAAGGACATCTCAAATCTGCTGTGCATTAATTTTTCAAATCTTTTAGAAAATCTTAGGTTTGTAGACCCGAAAATAATGTCATCGACGTAAATTTGCATAAGTAGAATGTCCTCCCCGTATCTTATCATAAATGGAGTAGGGTCAATGGTACCTTTAGTAAAACCCTTGGACATTAGGAAATTTGAGAGTTCATCTTACCAGGCTCTCGGAGCTTGCTTCAATTCATATAAAGCTTTCATTAAACGGTAAACTTTTTCTAGATGATCAGGATCAACGAACCCATCTGGTTGTGCAACATAAACCTCCTCCTTTAGCGGACCATTGAGAAATGTCATTTTAACATCCATCTGATAAATTGGAAAAGACTTGTGTGCAGCATATGCGACGCAAATCCGAATAGTTTCCAGGCAAGCAACTGGAGCAAATGATTCTTTGAAATCAATACCCTCTTCCTAAGTATATCCCTTAGCTACAAGTCGTGCCTTATTGCGAATAATAGTTTGATCTTCATCCTTTTTGTTCTTCCAAAACAACTTTAGCTTGATTACAGTCTTGCCAAAGGGTTTGTCAACGAGTTCCCCGACTTGTAGTCTATCAAATTGATGAAGCTCTTCTTGCAATGCCTCTATCCATGCGGAATCAGCCATTGCCTCTTTAATGTTTTTCGGTTCAGCAGTACTCACGGTGAGCGCGAACTGATGCGTAAATGTTTTGAATATATTTTTACCAAGTTTTAAATTTATAAAACTCGATTACCGATACACGCACTAACGGGCAAAGAACCCGGTCGTATATAGTGCAGTAGCTTCAGAATCTTGAGGTTGATAAAAGGTATGCATATTTAAATTACCAATACTGCACCGTTGAGGAAAGACTCAACATAACTTCTCTCTACAGATATTCAGAAAGGTTGGTAAGTTTATGCTTGTTTCATTATTGTTTTCTTCAGCATTGACATGTGTTGGAGTTGATGGTTCTGTTGTAGGGTGAATATTCGTTGAAGGTAGTGTGTCTTGTTGAGTAGAATTGTCGATGGTAGAAGAAGACTTGTTGACACGTGAAGTACCCGCATTGAAAAATTCATCGTACAAAGGACCAAATAGAAGATCCAACTCTTGGTGTGATGGAACAGTTGTATCTGCTGAAGGAGAAACATTTTGTAGTTGTGGGTCGGGGTCAAAGTTGTCATAATCTGACACCTTTTATCGTTGAGGAACGAGGCCTAAAGTGTCATTAGCAACAAACGTTTCAGACATCTCTTTTATCTCATCAAATCTGAGATGTATGGATTCAACTAATAATCTTGGTCTCTTGTTGTAAACTCTGTATCCCTTTGACTGAGTGGAGTATCCCACCAGAATGCACGAATCCCCTTTTTCTTTCATTTTATCCAAATTTTCACCATCTCTGGTTAAGTACAAGTGCAACCAAAAATGTGAAGGTGTTTAATTGAAGGTTTTCTGTCATTGATGATGTGATATGCCGTTTTCTCATGTGTTAGGATAATGATAGATCTGTTTTGAGTATAGCATGCGGTTGCAATTTCTTTAGCCCAAAAGAACAAAGGAAGTTTAGAAGCTGAAAGCATCGTTCGAGCAACCTCAACAAGAGTACGTTTCGTCTTTCGACAACGCCGTTCTGTTAAGGTGTCCGAGGAGTAGAAGTTTGATGCTCAATTCCTTCCTGTTTAAAGAATGCATTGAGTGTCTTGTTTAAGAACTCAGTGCCTTTGTCAGTTCGAACAGTTTATTACTTAGGGCTTTGGAAGATTTCTTTGGATCGATTCGTGAGAAAATCTTTTAAAACTTCTGGTGTTTCATCCTTGGATCGTAGAAAGAGAGTCCAAGTATATCTGGAAAAGTCGTCTACAATTACCAGAATATATTTCTTCCCATTTATGCTAGCAACCCGCATTGGACCACATAAGTCCATATGAAGCAAATTTAGCCGGCCTTTTGAACTTGGAACAGCCTTTGTCTTGAATGAACTTCTTTTTGCTTTACTTCCCTTCAAAGAGGAACATAGTTGATCCTTGACATACTTCAGTTTTGGTAAACCAATCACGACATCCTTCTTTGAAAGCAAGTTTATGTAGTCGAAGTTAAGATGAGAAAGTCTTCGATGCCATAACCATGCTTGAGTTGGTGAGGCTTTAGCCATGAGACAGATTGGAGTTGATGAAGTTGTTTCTTGAAGAGAAATTGTATAGAGATCAGAACCACGATTACCGGTGAGTAAATCATTTCCTTGAAGATCTCTAATGAAACATGTAGATTTCTAGAAAGCAACCTCCAAATTCGCATCACAAAATTGACCAACCGAGAAGAGATTGTGATTGAGGCCTTCGACGTAATAAACCCTGTTGATCGTGATATTTCCTTGAACCAAATCTCCATAACCAAGAATTGGAGCAAATTGATCATTGCCAAAATGAACGGTACCCAGATATTTTTCAACAAAATTGCACAGCAGCGTTAGATTGCCCGTCATGTGCTTTGTGCATCCAGAGTCAACAATGAATAGGATGAGTTGCACAATCTGCAAGAGAATTAGAGGACGATGGAATACTTGACAAATTGGATCCTAAAGTATTTGTGAGTTTCAATACATTAGTTATCCTAGATGCATTATCTATAGCAAAACTAACTCTCTTTTGCACATTCTCATTCCTAACTTTAGGCACCCATTTCATTTTTGTCTTAGGAACCCATTTATATCCTGATGGGCATTGTTGTTCTATCCACCATTTCCATGCCTTACTAGTTTTCTCATACAACATCCTATAGTAACTCTTGGATTTCTGGGTAGTGGATTCTGATGCAACTGTTTTCTTATGGGGTGTTGCTACAGATTTGTTCGCTTGACTTTTGGGTTTTCTAGTACTAATAGGCACTACTTTAGGCTTCTTAGTTCAGAATTCTCGTCATTCATATATTTAGAAATCACAAAGCATCATGTTTAGTATAAACACACATTTTCCTTAAGTAGCACAAACAACATTAACATTCGAAATTTTGGATTTTAAACTGTCATTACTCGCAGTTACGGACTTTGTTTTATTAGAAGTACTGGAAATCCTATGGTGGTCTTCTACTTCAGTCTTCTTATCCTTCACATGAATATTTCTTGGCACGACCTTATCTTTCATTTGAGTGCTCCTAAGCTGTGGTCTGCTAACATTAGTTTTGTGAATTACTCCTGTAGAGGTAGACACGTAAGGATTAGTATTCCTAGAAGTCTGAGGCAACTGTGGTGCTCTAGTTTGTGTTGTCCTAGTGTCAATTTGATACATGCTTGGATTAATCACATTTGTGTTTCTTTTCAGATTGTGTTGTTTTTTTTTCCTGTTTGAGGCAATATCCGGTGTAGTGATTGGTTTTTGATATAAACCTATGACACATTAGTTTTGGGAACCGACTTTGTTTTGTGAAATAGGTTTCCTCTGCAAGGTGTCTGAAAAGGAGCGGTTTGCCTTAAAATGAGGTTGTGGAATTCTTTGTGCATTGGTTCGGTCGGAACAACAGCATGTTATCAAAACTTAGTTTCCACAGACTTTCCTTTTCATTTCTCAATGAGTTTCTTTAACTCACTTATAGCAATGTTCTTGTCTTGCAATTGAGCTTTCAAATCTTGTATCTAAAAATATTGTTCACGTTCTTTCAAAAATACATTTGACGCTTTTTCTTTGCAAACTGTGTTATTTTTCATTTATTCTTGACATTGTTGTAAAGCGAGTTCAAGAGAAATCGAGTGTTTTTCTAATTTAGCAAAACTTCATAAAAGCTAAGTATTTAAAAAACCTCTTTTACTTAACAAATTCGTTTGAATTGAAAGCTTTTTTGCGCATAGACATCACATTCCCTGACTTTATGAAGGTTTTAAGCATTGCATTTCAGTGTGCGCATCTAAATAAGATACGATGCAAATAAGAACACCATCACATCATTAGACACACATTTCTTGCAAGTGCATATCAACTGTTTAAATTTAATGCCTTATCAGTTAATGTGCTTTTATTCTTTTTCAAGTGAGTCAACGTACTTTAAATCTGCATGGCATTTCTTGCTTAAGTTCTGAACAAATGCGAAACTATCATTTTTGTGTACTTTTAAGGCAAGAGGCATCATACATGTTTGTATTAACATTCCATGTCTTTAGCTCAGTTGGGGTACGTAATTGATCTCTAGAAGGTTTTCACCTATGCTTGATCGATAAGTTCTTCTATGGATGATTTATGTTAATTTGTCATGCATTATATGCTTGTCTAATTTATGCTTATTGACTTGGAAACTGGTAAGAAATCGATATTTTGAAAATATTTGGTTTTGTTTTCACAAAAGATTTTCTCTACATTTCTTTCCTTACTTCATTTTGCTGTGAGCCCAATGTATTTGATATTCTGGGTTGGGGGTTTAAAAAATTTCATTACGACTATTTAAACTTTGTTGTGATCCATAGGGTTTTCACTAAGGTCTTTATCAATTTTTCTGTCTCTTTACTTTCAAGAGTCAATGTCTCTTCTCTATCGGGGTACGAGAATATTTGTAGGTTCAGATTGGTATAAGTGGGATCTCTTACAAACTGGGTCTCCTCTTCATTGATCTTTTTGAGGTACATGGATTTGAAAAGGTAGGTCTTCACATTAAGATGTAGGGTATTTGTGGTGCTAAAACATATGGATATGGTTTGGATTGATTGCAACTTTTTGTAACAATTTCATTCAAAAACTTTAATTGGTTTTCCATTGAAAATTTATTATGTCATTATTTTCTCTTCCTTAGTTTCAAATCCTGTTTATTACCCTTGTTTGCTCTTTGACAAGACCTTCGTAATGTGGACTTTGTTAAAATGACTCTGTTTGACTAATTCATTGTGTTTTCTTTGACACAGAATTTCGTAGGCTTTAACTTTTTAACATTCTTTATATAATGTCTTTTTGAGCTAATAGTCCTAGAGTTTCATTTAACTTACGTTCAAGTTTGTCATAATCAATTGTACGATCATTAAAGGCCTTGTACCTCTCAAACTCAGTCTGTTTGTTTTGAAGTGCAACTAGACAACTATCCCGAATACTATTAGACTCCCCTAGGGTTCTACTAGTCTCTTCAAGAGTAGATTTGCACTCTTTTAATTCTTGAGTCAATGATGCGTTTGCTTTCTTTAATTTCTTTTGAATCTTTTTATTTTCATCGATATCAAGTTTTAAATTTGCAATTAAATTATCAAGCACAGCACGCTCATCATCACATTCTACAGCATTTTGGTCATTCTGAATATCATTATCACAATATTAGCCGTTGAATCAGAATGACATTACTAATCAACCGTTTACACCTAACATGTGTTACTAATGGATTCAGATTTGTTTTTTTTTTTTTTTTACTCAGATGTTGTTTTTCATGGCATAACACATTATATCTAGTATCGTATTGTACCTGTTCTAATGGCTCAGAATCAGTGCATGAGTCTGCATTATGAACCTCCTGGATCTTTGCTATATAGTTGTAATGTGCTTCCAACTCTTGTTTATCAATCTCTTCATCCGTGTCTGCTAGCCAGTCAGATTTCTCTTCTTGAAGTTGAACACCTTTCTCTTATTGGTTTACATAACACATCTTTCTTCTTGTGATAATGTGGAGTCTTTTTATCCAGTTTTGGCCTCCCTGTTTCTGAAATATGACCAAATTCCTTGCAGTTAAAACACTCTATCTCAGACTGCTTGCACTACTTGTCCACCTACAGTTTCCCTAGCCCCAGCAACAGTCATTGTCCTCTGATTCCTAAATTGTCCAGACTGATTGTCATTCTTGTATCTTGGAGTAGTATCCACTTTCTTATTTCTGGTGTTTGAGGAAGTTCTGAGGTTGTTGTTGGTAGGTTTGTAGAGTTCATTGAAGTACTTTGTCAATAAGAGCCAAATTTTTGGTTTCCTTATCTTCTGCAGCATATGTTCAAGGATCACTGTCTTCTTCAGAAGCGGACTCAGATGGAGGTATGATTAGCTTGGCTATATCTTTGCCTTTATGTCTTATAGTTGCATGAGATCTGGTTGGAAGTGAAGCTTTTGATGTTGGTGCAGATGATTTGTGAGACTTTGATGTTTGATAATATGGATCTTGATATGGTTGAGCAGTAGCAACAAGTGCTAATGGGTTAGCATTCTTGGCTATTCTTTCAGCACGAAGTTCATTAACTTCCTTTTGATATTGTTTGAGAATGTCAAAGAACTTGTGATATGAAACTTTCATCCAACTTGTGTTGTTGCTGACAAGTGGTTACAAAACCTTGCGACACATTCCGGTTGAAGTTGTTGAAGAACTTGACATTGGACTTGCATCTTTCAACTGTCAAAATTGTTTATGATCATTTCATCATCAGCTTATAAACCTAGAGTAGTGATGATGTATATTGATTCTCCATAGTGGAGAGGTTGAATTTTCCAATACTCCACATAATAAGTTTGTACTTGACATCTTGATGTGAGGGTATTCACCTGTTGTAGCCTTTCAATAGCTTCCCACATTTCATGAGTTGTATTGCACGCATCAACAGTGGAGTATATTTCATCTCAATTCCAGTCAATATATATGAGCGTTTGCCTTTTCTGATTCAAAAATGAGCTTTGTTTTCAGGGGAGACATGTTCTGTTCAAGATTGTCTAATCTGTTGTTTCTCCTCCAACTTGTCTTATTTCTGTGTGGTTTAGGAACTGCTGAAGAATTTTCTGTTGCAGGCACAGCTTGTATTACGATAGTAGAAGGAATGTAAGGACCTTCAAGAATGCATTTCCTTAAGGCATCATCATTTGTTTTTGTATCAATGTATCGTAAGAAACGTGATCGCCATTGTGCATATCTGTCCATTGCAAGCATTGATGGGGACTGTGTCCACTTGAACAGCTGCCATGATTGTTGTTATTGCAATTGACTGTCAGTTGTGGAAGTTGTGATTGACGTTTTCCATGGATGAAGGATTTGTTAAATATGAAAGTTGAAAATGATTTGTTAGGTTTAAGATGATAAAGTTGTGTTTGTGGTTTTTTCTTGTGATGTTACAAGTTCGAATTAACAAGTCTCGATTCTACTCTCAATCCTGGTTAACAAATTTGGTAACAAATTCGGTAACAAAATCGGTAAAGCAGGTCCGGTAACAAATTTTGTAAGATATCGGATAGAGGAAACTCGGAAGGGTTCTCGGACAAGTCTAAGATCAAACTCGGAACAATTTGTCGGACAAGTCAAATATCGATGTCGGATGAAATTCTCGGACAAATAAAAAATCGATGATATTGGATTTCCCTAACTCATATGATATTCATAAGATGAATATTGGATTTCCCTAACACAAGAATATTACTTTATGGATCGTCGTCATTAAGTAAATCTTGTAAGTGATTTTATTTACAAAATCCTTAGACTTGAGATGCAAGTAGGTCTTGCATACGTGGATAATCCTTCTTGATCTAGTCTAAGTTATCCAAAAAAATGGATAACTAATAAGGGCTATTTCAGAAGTGATTTTGAAACATGATGACTTAACACTTGTAGTCAATATAGAATTTGTTCCCTCAATAGTTGAAGAATGATGCCACTGGGCCCCTCGTAGAATTAATCAGATGTGTATATGGCCGTACTTGAAAAATCATGTAGATAAGTCTCACTGATTTTCGGTAATCATGATTAGTTACATATACGAGAAACAGAATCGTTAAATAATGGAATGACATTGATCTATATCCATTTTTAATACGGTATTGGAAACAAAGGGATTGTAAATTCATAAATCGTTTATCCATGTCTTTATGAAACCACACTCAGATATTTCTGGGAGCATTGGCATGTTGCTAGACGCTTACAAATGTTATTATATAATTTATACATGTCCAAGTGGGAGCTGTTGGAATATGAACAAATATGATTTATATATGTCCGGAATTTATTCGAGCCTAAGGGGACGCACACGTTAATATGTAAAATAACATTTTAATATATTAATGTAATATATTAATTAGTGTTTAATAAACGATCGTTAAAAGTTTAACAAGAATAAATATTACTTGTTAATAGTTAAAGGACTAATATGCAAAATCGAGAAAAAGGAAAGTTTGGTTTTTCCCACTCTTTCCTTATAGTCGGTAGAACCACCTCCTTATGAGGAGGTGGGGGACTTTGCTTGCAAGCCAAGTTGAGAGGAGTATATAAGGAGGTTTTAGGGTCCTTGAGAGCTCATAACTTGAAATCACTAATCCCTAAAAAAACCCTAAATCTCTCCCTTGTGCTCTCTTGTGTTTGACCGAACCTACAACCCTCAAAAGGGTTTCGGTTTTCTTCCTTCTTCATGCGATAGAACCGAGAACCCTCAAGGGTTTTGGTTTTGTGGTTTTATACCACATTCAAAGAGGTTTTGTCAGTATGTGATTGATTCAAAGACCGAGGTGATCGTTTGGTTAACTCTCCTCTACTAGTACTAGCATCTCTCTCATTGTTTGCTAAGAATGTGTATTATGTGTGTAACTTAGACGTGGATTATACTTTTGATCCTTGGTGGTCTTGCGCTGGGTTTTACACACGCATAATATGACAGATGGTGGGTTATCATTAAATGCTAAAGATGACACATCTTCATTCCTTCAGTAATTATAAGTTCTATATGTGTTGTCTTTTCGCTGCGTACCATAGTGATATGTTTAATGTTAAAGTTGTTCTAAAATTCCAACAATAGCTTTGGGAATTAACTTAGAGCCCCGATGAGTGGAAATATAAGATTGTGGATGCTCGAAACATTATGAGGTGTAAACTCGAAAAAGTTGTTTTCTACATAACAAAGCGTATAAGATTGGAACGTCATTTTCGGAAGGCAATTACTCATCGGTACTCATCTATAGCAAAGGTTACGAATTCTCATTGACTCCCTGTAATTATTGAAAATGTTGAGCACGTAGATAATTTAAAATTTAATTTTCTTAGTGTTGGTTCAAATGTGTGTGATTGTGTAAATGCCAAAGTAGTATATGTCGAACTTGATAGCGAAATAAATCAAAGATGATAAGGCATAGGATAGAGGACATTAGAAAGAGGGCTATATGTGATGAAATTAGGAAATAACCAGACGATTAACAATAATGTCTTGCAACTTTTGACGATAAACTCCCTCTTATGCATAGGGAGATTAGGGCGGGGATCACGCAAATATGCAATTAATTCAATCATTGGCTTCTAGGGAATTAGTTAGAAATTTACCTAAGCTTAAATTTGACCGACATTTTTGTGACGCTTGCAAAATTAGAAAGCAAACTCACGCTAGTCACAAAGCCAAAAAAGTAGTATCAACAACTAAATGCTTAGAATTATTACACATGGACTTATTTGGCCCATCCTCCGTACGGTAGTTTAGTTATGGAGGAAATCATTACACCTTAGTAATTGTGGATGACTACTCTCGATATACATGGACTAGATATTTAGGAAATAAAACCGAAGCTTTTGAAGAATTCAAAATATTTAGCAAAATGATTCAAAATAAATTAGGATGTTCCTTAGTGTCAATTAGAACGGTGTCAATGGCGGGAGAATTTGATGTGTGAAGTAATATTCGGAAATGTGAGTTAATTAAAATAGAAATTTCTCACAATTTCTCTGCTCCTCGTACTCCACAATCAAATGGGGTAGTAGAAAGAAAGAACTACACTCTACAAGACATGAGTAGAACCATGTTAAATGATAAATCCATTCCATAAAAATTTTGGTGCAATGCGGTCGATACATCAACCTACATATTAAATAGAATCTCCATTAGACATATTTTAGGAAAAACTCCATACGAGTTATTAAGAGGTAGAAAACCAAACCTTAACTATTTCAAAGTATTTGGAAGTAAATGCTTCATTCTTAATACAAAAGATTACCTCACCAAGTTCGACCCAAAGTCGTATGAAGGTGTTTTCTTAGGATACTCTCAAAACAGTAAAGCCTATATAATTCTTAACAAACAAACAATGAAAGTCGAAGAATCCTTAAATATGACATTCGATGAAACTCCTCTCCCGCCTAAAACATCACCTTCGGAGGATGATGATTTAGTAGAAGAAGAAGTTATTGAGGTTAGTAAAACAAGACCCTTAGGAAATGATCTCAAAGATAAATCTTTAGTAAATAATGAAATCATAAACATAAAAAAATCAAAGAGTCATCCATTAGAAAATGTTATTAGGTATCTAAAATCATTAGAAACCCTTAGATCACAAGCTCAAGACAAAAGTAATTTCTTTTGTTTTCTTTCAACCATAGAACCTAAAAATATAAATGAAGCCCTAAAAGATGAAAGTTGGGTAATTGCTATGCAAGAAGAATTAAACCAGTTCATATCAAATGATGTTTGGGAATTAGTCCCTAATCCTAAGGATATGACCATAATTGGAACCAAATGGGTATATAGAAATAAGCTTGACGAAAATGGTGTAGTATCTAGAAATAAAGCTAGGCTAGTTGCCCAAGGTTATAATCAACAAGAAGGAATTGATTATGACGAAACCTATGCACCCGTAGCTAGATTAGAATCCATAAGAATATTATTAGCCTATGCATGCGCACTAGACTTTAAATTATTTCAAATGGATGTAAAGAGTGCATTCCTTAATGGTTTTATCAATGAGGAGGTTTATGTGGCACAACCTCTGGGATTCAGTGACTTAGCAAAACCTAATCATGTTTATAGACTTAAGAAAGCACTTTACGGACTTAAACAAGCTCCTAAAGCTTGGTACGATAGATTAAAAGCCTTTCTTATTAAACATGATTATACAATGGGAATGGTAGATAACACACTCTTTACTAAGAAAAGGGAATCTAACCTCATCCTTGTCCAAATATATGTCGATGACATTATATTCGGATCTACTTGTCAAGAGTTATGCGATGATTTTGCCAAGATCATACACGATGTGTTTGAAATGAGTATGATGTGGAACTTAACTTCTTCTTAGGATTACAAATAAAACAATTAAAAGATTGTATATTCTTTAATCAATCCAAATATATAAAAGAAATGCTTAAGAATTTTAGATTAGAAGACTCTAAGCCAATAAAAACTCATATGTCTACGAAAACGAAACTCACAAAAGACGTAGAAGGTGAGTCCGTAGATAATATCAAATATAGAGGTATGATATGTAGTTTGTTAGATAATACACACACACACACACACACACACACATATATATATGTATACATATATGTATATATGTATACATGTATGTATATATGTATATAT
>BQNB010052581.1:0-28563 GCA_026074375.1 Tanacetum coccineum
ACAAAGAAAGCAATGACGTTGGTTGGACTAAAACATGTGGGGATGTGGTGGTGAGTCGGGAGCTTTATTAGAATCATGAATAAATTTTCCAACGGAACTCACATTTGAACAACAATGTCCTCTATTATACAAAGTTACACAAGATGAACATTCTTTAAATCCATACATGCTGATAGAATTAAAAAGGAAAAAAGAGAAGAATTAAACAAATTAGAGGGGTAAGAAGAAGAATTAAATGCCAAAGAGGTTAAAGGAGATTATTATTTTTTTTTTCGAGTTTTTTAAACAACATATTTTATTAAAGGACAAGACAAGCGCGAAGCTATTAAAAACCTTCTCCTTTCGGGTCGTAGTTCCTTGGAACAACCCTCCTTATACCCCTCTTATAGTTTGTTAATCTCTTAAAGGTGAGCTGTACTTCACAAGTGACACAAAAGCAAGTTTTAAATCTTTTATTGTTTTTTGATTATTTTTTTGGTACTTTTAATACTTTAGGAAAAGTATTGTTGGTATTTTTTTTAATTTTTATAATACGAAAAAAATATTCACAAACAAAAATGATAACTTCACGAGGAAGGGTCTTCAAGGCACAACAAACTTCAACTCGATAATCATACACACCTCCCCGGCAACGACGCCAAAAATTGGTCTCGTCCGCTTAATATATATAAATATAAATATAATATAATATAAATATATAATAAGGATAATATCAATAATAAAGAGATAAGTATTCCATGAGGCTTTTTAAACAACATACTTTTATACAAAGCAAAAACCCTAAAAAACCATCCCAGGTCGTGTCCAGACGAGGCGTGAATTTGAAAATCGAGCTTACATTTGAGAATTTATGCTTGAATAATCACAAGTTGGATTGGGTTTCTATTTCTATAAATAAATTGCAAAAACAAGTAAAGGAAAACCTAAGACGAAAGCAATTAAAGCAAAAACGTGAAAAAACGATAACGGGAACGAAACACGTTCTTTAAAAAACAAAATTCTACAAATTTAACCCTACGAAAGCAAAATTAATTTTTAACAATCCAAAATGATTAAAGAAAATTAAAAAAAAAAGAATTATATTTTTTTGATTTTTATTTTATTTAATATGAATTAAAAACGGATTTAATCTAAAAAATGCATAAAAATAGTAAACTAATTTTAAAAATTCTGAAAAATTCATGGAAAATACTTTGGACAGTTTAGATTCTAGGAAAAATAAAAAACTGGAAAAAATGCTAAAAGAATAAGCTGGAAATAAGCCAATTATGGCTGAAAAGCTAAAAGGCTTAAAAAAGGGGTTAAAAGAATAATAGATGCAAATGATAACGGAAAAGACCCAAGGGCGCTAGTGGTGTAGAGTGTATGTGTTAAGTTATAAAGGTTGAGTGGGTAGAGGTCAGGGGTGAGCCTTGCTCACCCCTGACTTCCCTACTCCCTTTTTTTTATTTTTGAAAATTTCTTTTTGAAAAAGCTAAAGGACCTAAAAATAAGCAACTTTTGAAAAATGACTTTTTATACAAACCACAAATAAGCAAGAAATAAGCAGATTTAAAATGGCAGTTTAGCCTATTATAACTTAGAAACTACAAAAGCTAAACTGATGGGGCTTTTTGGTTCAATAAGCAATAAGATAAACAAATAAGCTGAAACAAGTCCTAAGCTATACCCAATAAGCACATAGGACTAGAAATAAGCAAAGCATATAAGCTAAATAAGCAGAAAAATAGCTAACTCAAAAAGGGATAAAAAGGACTCATACTACTACTTTTAAGCTAATTTTAAAGGACTATAAAGCATTAATATTAAGCTATAAACTGAAAACATATAAAGTTTGGACCTAAATTAATACAAATAAGTTGGAAATAAACAAACTGAAAAGGGAATAAGCTAGAATGAGCTACTTAAAAGTGACAGTAACACTTATATGAACTTGGTTTATACTGAGTAATTTTAGAAGCTTAAAAACAAAACAAAAGCTAAAGTTGAAAACTCAAAAAGCTGAAACCGGTTAAACTTGATTCCTAATGAGCTTATACTATGGAAATCAGAACCTAAAACAAGCTTAATCTTATTTAATTTTGCTAATGAAAATGAACTTTTAAGACTTTGAAGACTTGGACAGATTTTGACTAAAACTCGATTGGCAAATGCAGCACTTATACCACTACTTTAAAGGAATCTTTAGGAGGTGTTGGCTCTCTTGGAGGAGTAGGTGAGAATTTTGAAGAGGTTGTTCCAAATAGCTTATCAGTGAACTGTTTAACTGATGGTTGTGGCTTGCTAGGGAAGGGATGCATAATTTTGAATCTTTTAGACAAGGGCTGTTTGTCAAGATTATCATCATCCTATGAATCTTGCTTAGTAGTTGTGAGATCTACCAAGTCCTTCTCAGGGTTATAAAGAACCATGGCTGATTCTTCATTAACATTTGTATTAGAGACTGGGAGAGTTGATTCTTTCTAGGCATGCTCCCCATGAGTTTCAGGTGATGGTTCAGGAGGGGTAATATTCTCAGCTGCCTTATGCTCCCCCTGAGTTAGAGCAGGGATTGCATTTCTATCATTCTATTTCTTCTCCCCCTTAGCAATTTCATCAATGATTACTGCTGATTCGAGAAGGTCTTTCACGTCCTGCAGCTGAGTTTGCATATCTTGAAAAGATGAGCTAAACTTAGAAATATGCTTGGTTTGAGACTGTAAATCTTCACGGACTCCCTCCAGTCTAACAACTTGAACCTTTTTAGCCACCTCAGATTTGATTACTTTAGAGAGTTCCTTCTGAAGAGTGACAAATCTGTTACTTTAAGCAAAATGGGATATGTTGAACTATTTGTTTAGCTGTTTGACCACCTTTTTGTTTAGCTGAGCTTGTATCTCTGCAAACTGTTCAGAGACAGCTAGATGGTGAGTTTGCAGAGATTCGTTGATGATCAAAGGAAGGAAATCCTTAAGAGTAGCTGAGAGAATTCCAGGCAGCTGTTCTTTAAGAGCATTGGTGATTATGGCTGGTAGAGATAACTTGATTTCATTAGAGACTGTTTGAACAATAGAAGACTCCATATTTCTAAGCCTTGAGTGAAGATAGCTGAGTTCTTCACAGATATGACCTAGATGATCTGGAATACTTAGACGTTTAACAGAAGCAATATCATATGAAGTGTGGGCAGAATAAGACACTTCATTGTCATTAGTATCATCAGAGTTAGCAGCTTCAAATCTAGAGACAGATCTTAGGTCATCATTAAGCATTGACTTTAGATCAGAGTCAGAATCTTCTTGAATACCAGCTAATTCTTTATAGTCATTCATTGTCTGATCTTGTACTTTAGATAAATGGCTAGTAAAGTAGGATTTCACAACCTTGATTTCTGACTCTATGGCATAGGGGCTCTTTGGAGTTTCTTGGGTTGCTTTGTTAACTTCATCCAGTAGTTCTGCAACTGTGGGAATCTCCATAGTTTATTCCTCAGCGACCTCCTCTTTCTCAACAATTTTCTTAGGTACCTGCATAAACTTGTTAGTTAAAACATGTGAATTTGTTATGAGGTTGAGGGTCTCCATTCGCTGCCCCTAAGAAGATTGGGTGTGATTATCCAGTCCCCTCAAAAGTCCTTTAAAATTAAGATGAGAAAGAATAGACTTTCGGGACTCTTTTTAGTTGTAAGTTTGTAATATAGGGATGGATCACCATTCGCTGCCCCTAAGAAGACTTGGTGTGATTATCCAGTCCTATTAAAAGTCTAAGACTTTGGGACTATTTTCATTGGTTTATGAGACCTGTGAGTCTGAGTGAGTTCAGTTCTTATAGAGGTTAACTTTCATGCATGGATGGGATAATCCAGCAAAGTTTAGATTTTTTAGAGTCAACATCAGACGTTTTTAGTCTTTCAGTATCACTCTTTAAGTGCAGACACAGAGTGTATAGAAAATTTAGAATGTAAGTGCAGACTCAGATACTCTAGTAGTTCAATGTGGCCTTTAACTTCACCACTTTCTCCTAGAGAAGTTTGAGAGTGGCTGCTTGCAGTGCCCCTTATATTTTAAACTGTTACTTCTATGGTATCAGCGGCTTTAAGCTGGTTATCTTGCACCTCTGCTGTGACGAAGGCCTCTAAACTTTGAATGGTAACAACAGTGACCATAAACTCCTTAGTTTCCTAAAGATAGGTGGTTATGGAGGGAGGATTCATTTCCCTGCCATCATTGGAAACCTTTAAATGAGTTAAAGATGGGATTTTCTTCTTCTTAGATTTCTTAGCACTTGGTGCTTTGGGCTGAGAGAGAGGCTGCACATTGGTCCCAGACTAGGACTTATCAGCGGTCGCTTCAGCATTCACTTCCTCATAGGGAAGGATCAAAGACTCGTTAGGCTCCTTTGAAAGTTTATCTACTTTCAGCATATAAGAAGTCAAACTGACTTCAGATGCTGATGGGGTCTGAAAAGAAGCAGTTGAGATATGGTGTGATTTTAAAACAGTAAAAGATTCGTCATGGTAGTTTTCACCCAAAAGTTGTTCTAAAACCAGAGATATATATCTTGTGTATCAAACATTTGTCTCCCTATTCTTTTTCCTATTCTGAAGCTTGTTAATCAGATCCTTAAAAATGATATACCTAATATTAAATTCCAGACCAAAAATCAAACAATAAGCAATGGTTTGTTGACTAAAATCCATTTGATCATGAGACCCTCGCATTCCCCCCAGACACTTAACAATGTATTGCATGAAGATCTTCAAAATTGGTGAGAAATATTTGAATTTCAATGGTGAAGAATTTACAAGTTCAGTAGAGGTGAGAGATGGCTTATCTTTGTCAGCCAAACCTAATGTGGCCAACCAGCCCTAACGGTTCCTTTGGGAGGAAGAGGCACATCCGACTTACTATCAGTGAGACCAATAGCAGTAAGAAAGTCAAAACAGGTAAATGATAGTTGGTTTTCAAAAAGGGATAATGAAAACGAGATGTCTTTGGTTGTATCATCCACTTCTGCGGTGTACCAAAAGTCCTTGAGATATTCGACATACATTGCTGAGGGTTCCTTGGTGAGGGCAGTACAAATGATATAGTTTGAAATAAAACTAAGCATGGGTTGAAAAAGGGGTTCATGGTGTTCTAGTAATACAACAACATTGTTGTAGGCGATGTTGCTCTTGTGATGTTAGAAATTAACCTTGGAAGAAGGTGTAAGTAAGCATCGTGGGGTTCCCGAGGATGTTGATTATGAAGACATGATTGTTGCAGGTTTTGGTGACGAAGATGCGAGGATTTGATTATTTTGAAAGATTTCTAAGGTTTTGATTTGGAAAAAAGTGTTGTGTGGGAGTTAAATAGTGAAGTTATATACCATAAAATAAACTATTCATTTAAAAATAAACAGTTTGAATTCCGCATTAAATACATAGTGGAAAAAATTTCACAACATGTGGGTCCCATGACCTTTTGTTCACTGTAAAATCCCCTATTTTTCAAGAAAGTTGGTAGCCTTTTTGAGAATATCTGAAATTAAATATTAAGAATGTTTGTCATTTTAACTTTTTGGTTAAATTAAAGCTACCTTAAAAAAACATTTAATATTCATGTTAGAGATCACTTAAAGCCTTTTTCTTATCAAAGACCTGTTTTTCAATATTGAGCATACCTAACTCAGCTACCAATCTAGTAAAGCTAGGCTCAGCTAGAGGTTTGGTAAAAATATCAGCTAGTTGCAATTCAGTGGGTACAAAATGAAGCTCAATATCACCTTTTAAAATGTGGTCTCTGATGAAGTGATACCTGATGTCAATATGTTTTCTCCTAGAATGCAACACTATATTATTTGATATGGCAATGGCACTAGTATTATCATAAAATATGGGCACCTTGTCATAGAGAACATCATAGTCAGCCAGCTGACTTTTAATCCAGAGGACTTGAGCACAGCATCCCGCTGCAACTACATATTCAGCCTCAGCTGATGACATTGCTATAGAGCTTTGCTTATTTGCACTCCAACATACTAACTTTGTACTAAGTATCTAACAACCACCTGAGGTACTCTTTCTATCTAGGTTACATCCAGTGTAGTCTGAGTCAGAGTATGCTTTTAGATCAAAGCCTGATCCTTTTGGATACCAAAGGCTAAGATTTGGAGTTCCTTAGAGATACCTAAAAATTCATTTTACAACAACAAGGTAGGATTCCTTGGGATTAGCTTGGTACCTAGAACAGAGACATATGGAAACTTAGATATCAGGTCTGCTAGCTGTGAGGTACATCAGTGACCCTATCATTCCTCTAAATAAAGTCTCATTTACAGAGACCCCTGAATCATCAAGGCCCAAATTGGTTGGGGAAGCATAGGGCATTTCACTAAGGCACAATCAGCTAGATCATACTTTTTGAGTAAATCCTTAACAAATTTTTCTTTACAAATAAAGATTCCTTTGGAATCTTGTTTGATTTGAAAACCTAAAAAATAAGTTAGTTCACCCATACTCATTTCATATTTTTTGGTCATTAACTTGGCAAATTGTTTACTAAGTTTAACACTATCATCCACATATATCTGCACAATAATGACATCACTCTTAGTTTTATAAGTAAAACGAGTGTTGTCACTTATACCTCTGACAAACTTGTGCTGAGTAAGAAATGTTGAAAGAGTTTCATACCATGCTCTGGGAGCTTGTTTCAGCCCATACAGAGCTTTGTCCAGTTTACACACATGGTCTGGAAATTCACTGCTTTCAAATCAACTCTTTCAAATCCAAGGGAGGTTCGTTGCTATATATACTTTCCTCAGAAAGTTTTTCAATTTTTTAAATACACTGCCTTCACATCCATCTGATATTCCCAAAAACCTGATATACCACAAAACCCATGTAGGCTGTATAAGCAAGAAATATTCTGATAGCCTCCAGTCTTGCAACAGGTGCAAAAGTCTCTTCATAATCAATCCCTTCCTACTGATTATACCCCTATGCTACCAGCCTTGCTTTGTTCTTTGTGGCAACCCCTTCTTCGTCCATTTTTGTGAAATCCAAGATCTGGACTCAACTAGGGTATGATAACATTGATTGAAAATATGCAGCGGAATATGAAGAACACAATCAACATTACTAATAAGGTTTTCTTTATTCAAACATGATAAAGAAACTACTACTACTATTACACACGCTCTATGCGTGTCTAGACTCTCATTGGAGAAGTCTACTATTAAATGGATACCTGTAACCTAGACGCCTACCCTCTTTATATAATAGAGGGAGGTTATAAGAAACCCTAGCTTACTAACAAAGCTAACTAACTATTACATAATAGGTCCTTATTGTTTCAAAAGAAAACATCATACAATTAGGAAACTAATTAATTGACATTAATCATCACATTAATGTTTGACTAATCTATATCTTCAACATTAATGTTGATTTCAATCAACATTAATCTTGATCTTGTTTCCTTCTTTAGCATATCTTGTTTCCTTTTGTTTCTTCTTTCTTCATTTCTGTTATGGATTTTTGTAATCATCAAATCTGTATTCCTAACAATCGTCCCCTATTTTGCATATACAAAACATATGCATGAGAAAAAACAATGGTAGAAAACATGTCATCCAATAATAAGCTTGCTCACACAAATCTTCTTCCATTTTTTAATCATCTAATAGGGGTCTTGTGCAACTCGTAAATGCTTCCCTCCAAATTGGATTGCATGTTAGATGTTAATTATTCAACAATAAAGCTTCCCCTTTAAAAGTATATCACCAATCTCTTGAATCTTGAATTCCCAGTTGCATAGATCAAATTTCCATTCAGTGCGAAAAAGGACATGCTTATTACAATTTAATGTAAATAAAAATGTATTTGAAATTCTTTTAGACCAATATTTAGCATGGCGATCACATACTATGGCCGTTGTCTCAGTGAGCTCCGTCGCATCAATCGGAAAGTATCCTAGATCCAATGTCAAAGGCTGTATAGTATTATACATCCGACAAAATATTTGTAAAGAGCGTGTACTTTTCTATTCAAGAATTATTAGCATAAACTGACCTCTAAAATGAAACTACATTCTCATTGTTCAAGATCAAAGGGCATATGTGGACCCAAAATATATGTTGTTTTTATAGATAAAATATTATAGAAAATAAATTCATAGGAAAACCTTATAAAACTTAGATCAAGAGCACGAGGCTTTGATAACCAATTGTGAAATCAAGATCTTGGACCAACTAGGGTATGATAACATTGATTGAAATTATGCAGCGATAGAAGAACAATCAATCACTTACTAATATGGTTTTCTTTATTCAAACATGTTAACAGAAATACTACTACTATTACACATGCTCTTTGGCAGTGTCTTATGGGGCTCTCATTGGAGAAGTCTACTTATTAAAATGGGATACCTGTAACCTGACGTCTTAACCTCTATTAATAGAGGGGTGGTTCAAGAAACCCTAGCTTACTAAACAAAGGCTAACTAACTATTACATAAATAGGTCCTAATATTTCAAAAGAAAACATAATACAATTAGGAAACTATTTATTGACATTAATCATCTCATTAATGGTTTGACTTAATCACATAATGTTTGATAATCTATATCTCAAACATTAATGTTAATTTCATATAGCCTCCAGTCTTGCAACAGGTGCAAAAGTCTCTTTATAATCAATCCCTTCCTGCTGATTAAACCCCTATGCTACCAGCCTTGCTTTGTTCTTTGTGACAACCCCTTCTTTGTCCATTTTGTTTTTCTAGATCCATTTAGTCCTAATGATGGTTTTTCCATGAGGCTTAGGAAATAAGTTCTAGACCTTGTTTCTTTCAAATTGATTCAGTTCCTCTTGCATTGCAATAACCCATCCTTTTTCTTACAGAGCTTCAATGAGCTTCTTGGGTTCAATTTTAGAGAGAAAATTGACATATAAACACTCATGTGTTGAGGCAACATCTGAATCTCTGATCCTGCTTCTGGTTGTAATACCAGCCAGTGGTTCACCAATGATGTTGACAAGTTCAATGTGTTTTTCTCTTGACCATCTGTCTTGAGGAGCAGGGTTTTGAAGGATAACTTTAGCAGATGGTGAAATGACTGGAGCTGGTTGATCATCACTAGTTGATTCACTTAGGACATTATCTTGAGGTTCATCAGACTCAAGAATGTCAAGTGATTCAGCATGATCAGGTTCATAGATAGCTGCAAGATCATCAGCTATAGTGAACTCAGATGGGTCTTCAGAAGTGATAGAGTTTTGAAGAGTGGGCAACACACCTGAAGTGGTTTTTTCATATGAAAAAACATAGGGAAAGTACTCAATGTTGATAGAGCATTGAGTATCCTTAGTCCTAGGTTCAATGAATTCATCATTAGGGAAGGACCTATTTTCATTGAAGTTGATTACATTACCTTCCGTGCTAGTTTGAGAGATAGCTTCATCATCTTCACTAAAAGTTACATGAACTATTTCTTCTATTTCTTCTCTTCTAATGTTAAACACCCTAAAAGCCTTAGCCACAGGAGAGTAGCCAAGGAAGAATCCATCATTAGCCTTTTCATCAAACTTTCCCAAGTGGTCCCTGTGATTGTAAATGTGAACATGACACCCAAACACATGGAGGTAGCTGATATTAGGAGCTCTTCCTCTAAACACATCATAGGCAGTCTTCCCATGCCTGTTCGCTATGATGGACTTGTTTTGTATGTAGCAAGCAGTGTTGATAGCCTCTCCTCAAAATTGTTTAGGGAGTTTTACACTATTTAATATAGTTCTGGTTGCTTCAATCAGTGTTATGTTTCTTCTTTCAGCTACACCATTTTGTTCAGGGTACAAGGAGATGATAAATTCTATGAAATACCCTTTTCATTACAAGATTCTTCCAATTTGTAATTTCTGAACAATGTTCCATTATCACTTCTTAGCTCCTTTACCCTCACTTCATTGAGGTTTTCTATCTTTTTAATAAAAGACATAATGCAATCAGCTACATCACTCTTTTTCTTAAGGCAAAATACCCAGGTGTACCTTGAATACTCATCTAAAATGACAAGGTTATATTTGTTATGGCTGATGGTTTGAGGTTTGACAGGTCCAAACAGGTCCATATGAAGGAGATGTAAGGACTTGTTGATGGAAAATGATCTCTTGGTTTTAAATGATGCTCTATGATGCTTCCTTTTCTCATAAGCTAAATAGTTTTTATCTTTGGAAAGGCCAGAGAAGGAAGTCTAGAGACAAGGTTGTGTTTTGCAAGGTTGTTGATGTTTTTAAAGTTAAGGTGAGACAGTCTCTTATGCTAGAGCCAGTTTACCCTTAGAGAGGCTTTGGCAAGAAAATAGGCATTTCTTTCCTTGTTGAAAGAAGACATATCTATGATATAAACATCCCTTCTCCTTGGAGCAATGAGAACAACCTCATCATTTTGGTTAAAAATGGTTCCCTGAGTCTTTGTAAACAGAATCTTAAAGTTAGCATCACATAATTGACTGATGCTAATTAAGTTATGCTTCAAACCATTCACATAAGCAACCTTGGTGAAAGTGATTCCATTACAATTAACTAAGCCATATCCTTCTCTGTCCCCTAAAGAATCATCTCCAAAAACCACTTTAGGACCTGGCTCCTTTGAATATTTATGCAGATATTGTTTCACTCCTATCATGTGTCTAGAACAGCCACTATCTAGATATCATACCGATCTCTTTAAGTAATCATTCACAGACATTTTCACACATATTAGTTCCTTTTGTGAACACACTTTTTTGTGGGTTCTAATTGCTTGATAGCAATCCTTTGTTTCCTGTTGTTTCTTAGGTTCTTTGGACAATCAACAATCTCATAAGCTATGCTCTCACAAATTTCACACCCTGGGTAAAATTTATAATCATCTAGCTGATGTTTGTTTGACCCATAATATTTACACTCTCTAAATGTCTTGGACATTCTAGCAGTTCTAATAGGTGTGGATATGGATTGGCCTTTCAGTTTGTTTAAGGATTTCCTAACAGCTGTTTGTTCTATGTGTTCCTTGGTAGTGTGGGAGATTGAGCCACAAGTAGAACACTTGGGTTTTGAGTAGCAATCATCAGATAGATGATTCCTTATTCCATAGTGTTTACATGGTCCATACCATACCTTTTGCTTAGGGGTCTTTGAGCTACAAGCCAGAGACACTGATGAAGAAGTGTCTGAAGGTATAAGAATTTGTTTCTTGATACCGTTTACTTCTTCCATTAGAGTTAAAAGAAGTTGCTCAGTTGATGGGAGAGCATTTTTATCAGGACATGAGTTTTGGACAAATGGAGGCTTAGATTCAGTCCTTTTCTTAATCATATAGGTTTGTGACACTTTATTAGAAGATTTTTTTCATCTCTTTAGAAGCAGTATTAAGTGTCAAATCAGCCATGTTAGCGGTAAGGTTAGACAATGAAATAAGACTTTTAGAAGCACCAGATGGATTTGCCCCAGTCAGCTTAGGAAGAGGGGACATGGGTTCCTAAATGTTACTGTCATCCTCATAGTCAGAGATGATCATAGGAGCAGACTCAGATATGGATACATCAGCTTTGGTGAACAGAACTTCCTTAGAGGGGTTGTTCTCTTTTCTCCTACATTTTCCTCCAAGGGCTTTGAAAATATTGCCAGGTATTTGCTCAGAGAGCTGTTGGTCAAGGGTGACTTTGCTACATGTCCATTTTTCAATGACCCTTTTTAGATCAGAGATCTCATCCTTCATAGATTAATTTTCTAGATTGACTCTAATGACTTCATTTTGAAAGGAATAGTTAATGGACACATTATTCTTTAGATTACTTAGTTCAGACTTATGTAAGGACAATTCTTGCTTAAGCAGATTATATTTGTTAACCATGTTTTTTCTCTGATCCTCTACATAAATAAGGTCAACATGAGTGTAATCTAAGACATGTTTTTTATCATCACTATTAGTCATAGACAAAAGTCTGTGTACCTTTTTCATAGTGATGTAAACCCATTGACCAGATCTTGCATCAGCCTTCCCCACGGAAGGCTCATCTTCAGCAATTGCCATAAAAGCTCTAATCCTGGTGGTTCCTTCACCATATGAGGACACAAATTCTTCATCCCAGTCAAATAACTCAGCTCTCAACCCCTTTTCACTCTTTCTCTTCTCACTCTTCCCTTTTTCACTCTTTCTCTTTGTCAGATCATCAATCCTTTAGGTTAGGATAGCCATTTTAGCTTTAAGTCCCTTGTATTTTCTTTTGTAGTCTTTTTTATAGTTACTAGTGTTATGGAGAGATGTCTTTGGTGATGGGTGGTGTGTATGATTTGACTTTGTTGAATGAGTTTTTTTGAGGATAGATAGGATGGAGTATAATTTCGTTTGCAAGGCAGTCCTTTTGAAATGCCGAGTTTATTCCCACAAGCAAACAAGTTTCTTTAGTTTTTGGTCTATGGGTTTTTCTAGCCGATCCAAACCTCCAGAGATCTTTTATAGAAGTCTTTTAAACTATGATTTTCAATCAGGAGCTTTTTTATGATACCGGTTTCAAAACATCCATAATATTTATCTGGTCCTTCTGGTCCTCTCACCATCTGAGACACAGTCCTAAAAAGGTGTGTTTGAAATCAAGTGGCTTTTGAGCTTAGAGGCTTAATTGAAAATCTTTGTGTCTCTGACTTCATAGAATGGATCATAAGTACCATTCCTCATAATGTACTTGCATAGTAGTGTAGCCAAAATTTGTCATTTTAATGGAATTATTTTACCCTCTGAGTTTGATTCATGCTCGGCCATTTTCTTGGCAGGCTATTGACAAACGTGGCATTGACTTCTGCTTGAGGAATGGTAACACCATTATTTTCCAAGGTCCATTAACAAGCACTTTCAGCCTTGTTCCCATTTACCCTTTTTACCCTCAAGTGATTGTAAAAAGCATTAAACTTAAGTCTTAGGCTGCAATCTTGTATATCATGTACCAGATGGTCCCTCATTAGCTAGGTAGAATCATACCAACATTTCTATAGCAGTTTTGCACTTAATGACAGATTTCATAACATCATTTGGTAAACAAGATATAATGATACTTTTTTATCGTTTATCTTTATTAACATGATGACTTTTAGCATTTGACCATTGATTTTGACGTTTGGGTAAGGGATTTTCAGTAGTGGACAAACTTGACATAGGTACAAATGGTCCATCTTCTAGAGTTTTCAGAAGGTAAGGTTCCAAGTCATCAAGGATACCAGGAACCAAACTTTCCATTACCAACTCAACTTGAGAAATCCTCTTTGTCAAAAGCAGGTACATTTGTAACATGAGACCCTCCTCTTGAATCAAGCAGTTAAGGTAGGTTATCATCAACAACACTTTGAGTTACATTAGTCGTAGTTGTGGTGTTGATAGGGTCAGTAGTTGTAGGCATCGTGTCAACCCTATTAACATTAGGGCTACTTGGATTGCTAGAACTTACACCAAAAGGTGGAGGGATAGGTGGTACAATTCCAAACATGATTGGATCTTGATTTGTTTAAAACAAAGAACAGTTTCTAAAAGGTTTATAAATCAACACTGCTCTGATACCAATTGAAAGTCCCAATTAACACGTCTATAAGGAATATAACACTTATCTAATGTAAATAATACTAGTAATAACTTTTCAATCATGTAATGCTTTATTGATTAAGAATCAAAGTATTACAATGTGCTATGGATCGCACAAGTTGAATGACAATGTGTGCTTACCCTCTGAACAAGTAAACTAGATAGAGTATCAAGTTTACAAGCAAACTTATATAGCCAGCTGATAGGATCAGAGGTCTACTTTATAAGTTTTACAAAGGAGTAAATGCTTATAATAACAACAACAATTAAAGCGATAACATTTACTCCTTACAACATTCTCTATTTATACTAATACTAGGTTGCATCCTTAGTGAGGGTAGTTGCAACATCTCAAGAATCTAGTGGACGAGGTACGAGGTATTTAATGCACGTCCATTCTTGGAAACTACCCGCCCATACTTTAGTGAACAGTTCTGCTAACTGTTCACTACTTTTGCCAACTTCGTACTTGGTACAGACTTTAACTTAAACAAATGTTTATCCCGCTATAAACACTTGTTAATTTTCCCGCCTTCATCATAAAACAATCTTTAAGCTCAACTTGTTCTTCTTCATAGGGTAACAGGATAGTCAGAGTATTGCCACCTCTGACTCTCCTTAGAACTTCAGCGTATTCCTTCTACATACCAGCTGATTTCCATCCCAGCTAACGAGTATGTATTCAAGTAATCTTTGACTTCCTTGATGATGTATTTGACTTGAATACGTCTGATGTTGCTCTCTGAGGCTTCGTACTCAGAGAGTCCTTTCATAACCTCTGAGTCCCTTTACTCAAAGGTTCTTCTATAACCTCTGAGTCCCATTACTCAAAGGCTCTTTAATACTCACTAATCCCACTCAGCGGGTTCCTTAATACTTAGTCTAATTTCTGTTTAAATGTAGGCGCTGATTACTGGGCAGTGAATCAGCCTAACATAAATTTGTGGATTCCCGAGCGACTTGCCTCTAGGGATACTAATCCCGGGTGACATGTCACCCGAGATAAGTGGAAGGGGTATCACAAGCTTATAACTAAAAACATCATAACCCTTGCGGCGAAAGCTAAGGGGGATTTTCTGTCCCGTGGCGAGATCCCCAGAACGACTTTCTTGGGTCCCACATAGTGTAGTCAAACAATGAAGTGCACGGTGGAGGGTTTGCTAGGCGACATGTCTGCCTAAGGATATTGTCTTATAAAAAATACTAATTAAACAGTGATGCTTGAATAATTATTTAATTAGCACACATTCCGGGCGACTTGTCGACGGAAAGGTTTTCTTATACGTTGACTTTTCAACGCTTAGAAATAACTTTGTCGTTTAGTTATAAAACTATCCCCTGCGACATGTTCACCCGAGAAATTTAGACGTAGTGTTGTTAGTTTCCACTTATCCCCGGGCGACATGTAGCTCTGTAATTAGGCTGATTATTATTGTTGTGTGGGTAATCCCGATTGACATGTGCCTGGGAATGTATGCATTTTTGTGGTACTGCCTGTACAGCAGGACATTTCCATTGTTTTCCTAAATTTTTCTGAAAAATAATCTAACCAAAACTCAAAACCTGTATAAACACAATATAGAATCTACCAAATACATTTACAACTTGTACAAACATAATACAATATAACGATCAAAGCATTTGATTATTAATAAATTAAATACGTCAAAATCTAAATTAATGGTATTATAGTCTACAAACGGCTCCTAGTCACCAAATTTGAGTCGATTGTTATCGTTGTACATTAGATGTTCAAACGGATGGTCGATTTGTTTTCGTTGTTGCAATTAGTTGTTCATGGATAAGTTGATGTGTTATAGTTTTAATTAGATGTTCAATGGATGAAATCGAGGTGTTAATCGTTGTACATTAGTGTTCAATGATGAGTCGATTGTTAATCGTGTACATTAGATGTTCAACGAATGAGTCGATTGGGTTATCAATGTACATTAGATGTTTAATGTATGTGTCGATTGTGTTTCGTTTGTACATTAGAGTTCCAAGTTTGAGTCGATGTGTTTTCACTTGTACATATAGATGTTCAAAGATGAGTCAGAGGTGTTATAGGTTGTACATTAGATGTTTTAAGGATGTGTGATGTGTTATTGTGGTACATTCAGTTGTTCTTCACGGATGGAGATCGTTAGGTTTTCGTTGGGACAATTAGATGTTCAACGGAATGATTCGACTATGTATATAGTTGTCACTTTGAAGTTCAACGGATGAGTCGATGTGTTATTCATTGTACAATTAGACGTTCAACGGAATGACACGTCAATGGGTTTTCGTTTGTACTTTAGACTGTTTCAATGGATGAGTCGAGGTGTTAATCATTTTTATTTATGGGTTTAAAAGGATGTCTTTAGTCGATGTGTTATCGTTGTACTTAGATGATCTCAATGGCATGAGTCAATCGTTTATCATTGTACATTAGATGTTCATAGGATGAGTCCGATGTGTTATCGTTGTACATTTAGTGTTCATATGGATAAGTCGATGTGGTATCGTCGTTACATTTAGGATGTTCATTAATACCGGATTGAGTCTCACGATGTGTTGTCCTTGGCCTACGTTAGATGTTATACGGCATGGTCTAATAGGTCTATCGTTTGTATCAGTAGCTGTTCCAACAGAATGAGTCGAATATATTATCGTTGTACATGAGATGTTCAAGGTCTGAGTCAATGTGTTATCTCTTGTTCATTTGATGTTAATAATGGATGTGTCGATGTGTTATCGTTGTACTTTTAGAGGTTCATACAAGATGAGTCGATGTGTTATCATTGTCACAATTAGATGTTCAATCGGATGAGTCGATAGGTTATCGTTGTTACATTAGATGTTAAAAGATGACATCAATATTTTCCCACTCGCGATCTTGAGCCAAAATTTCGACCCGCCTTATACTAACACTTAAAAATACTCCCGCCGCCTATATCCCGCCATAATACTCCCGGACTAGCACTGTTTGTTTACCATAAAAGACAGTTAGTATCCTAATAAAACTCCAACAGATCACATACACTCTTACCATCACAACCACAAATAGATCACACTATTATTATGATGGGACATATGGTGCCTATGCAGCTTTTTGCGTTGTTGTTGTAGAGACGGAGATGTGTTCTCGCAGAGTTTCGTATAATCCCTTATAAATAACAATGGTAAAATATTTACTATGCATGTCAACTTATTCAAAAGCCGTGAACAATCTCAATGCTGGTTATTGTCGAATATACATTATAATTGTGGCTTGAGTGCTTGTATAAAACTTATTATCTTTTACTCTTCTCAATCAGCCTTGGTGTAAACAATTTTGCATGTGGATTTTTTATGCGGAAAAACAGGAACGAGGACCGTCTTAGCGCGTCGGGTACGCCTGGATCTGTATATATAGGTTGACTTTGGTGTCGCCGGGATCGGCTGCGTCTCACATGTGTGGCGCCAGGTTCATTCATACAACTACTCGTTATTCTCTAGGTGCTTCTCAACACACCAAAGATAGTTCTTGGGGAAACTTCAAGACAATGAAGTAGTGCTCAAACTACACAGCACTTGCTTAGATAGATAACGGCAACTGGAGGCTACACGTGGAATTGTATGGCCATACGGACGATATCACACTGAATTCAAGTGCCTACTTACTTGACGATGTTTTTCAATGACATGGGGAATATTTATTTTGGAGTTAGTTTGTATTTGGTATGTAATAGTTGTTCCTTGTTTAAAAACGTTGATGGCTTTTTCAAATGTTAATTTGTTTGTAATTACATATGTTTTCTTATGTATTAAAGTCATTTATGGATTTTCTAATGTTAATTCGTACTGTTTTCTTGTTTATCTATTGTAGTAGGGGGGTAAAACGCTTTTACTTAGTGGGATAGGATTGTGATTTATCTGCACAAGGTGGAGAAGAGGTGAATAATGTGTCTGCACAATTAAAAATAAGTATTGGTTAATCGGTGTGTCTATGGGAAAGCTATAATCTACTTGGGAATGTGTATGTGTGTTTATCATATTTTATGGGTGTATTGTTCTTCTTTTGTACCATTGGCATGTGTTTGTCAAGGATAATTATTTTGTATGTTCCAAGAATCACTATATGTTGTTCCAAACATAATTCATTTTGACTTTAAAATATGTTACCACTACATAAACCTTTTTATAAACACACGAACAATTTCTTCAAATATACCCCCCCAAGAAACATAAAAAGACTTGCTATAGACACAGGAATCCTAGAACTAAATACAACTCACCACATCCAACACAGACGATACGAATGCTTGGGATGGATTTTGGAGTTGGTTGGCTAGAGGGGGCGGGGTTACAGTTAATTGGAGTCTTCTGGCGGGTTTGCATCTGTTTTCCATAGGATTTGGTGTATTAGGGGGCGGGCAAGGGATTGGAATGTTGGTGATGTTTCATAAGGATTTCGTTTTAGTCGGATTTAGTGTTTTGATCGGACTTAATCCTGGGCTATACGTGTATTGTCATGATAAGGATATTACGCCTTGTTATATAACCCTACGTACTTATTATTCGGTATTCTTAGGTGGTCGGAGCCGCCGGAACGACCTGGAGCCGGGAAGCCCGCGGGCCTTCGGAGGGTATTCGTTAATTGTGCACTCGAAACCAGTTCAAAGAAGTCAATAGAATATCCCTGGCGAGCCTGTCGACGGGGATTATATATACAACGCGTCACTTCCAAGATCATTAAGGCTAATCATTTAATTAAACCGAACTAATATTTGGTAAAATGTATCTTGGGCAACATGTCATCAGGGGGAAACTGTAAAGCGGGAAAATTTTTCCCGCTACTTTTTTTCGCTTGATTTTTTAGGTCATACTTTAACCATCTCTATCCCGGGCGATTGTTGCTCTGGGTATAATATCTCAAAACGTTGTACTATAATCGTCTATCCTGTATTGGTGACTGATAACTCAAATATTAGACATGTTTGCGGTGGTGTTATTTTTATTTATATTTAATCCTTTCTCGTGTGTTGGATTATGAAAAAGGGACGCGGATCACACACGGGTATTGTTTAGTAACTATGCAAAGCGCTTAGTCAGATAAGTTTGCGTTGTACGGTCTGGGGATGGTGGCCGGGGCGTTGGACCCTTGGTGGTGACCAAGTCCCATTGCCATGTGTGCGCATCTTTATCTCGGTTGTGTTACCCCCGGGACAGACTGGGGTAGGGCGGTGGGGGGGGGTGTATGGTTTGGAGTGTATCAGGGGGCAGGGTTAGGAGACGCGCGTAGTTTGTGCATCTTTTAGACGAGTGTAGAGGTTAGTGGCCCTATCCCTTCATCTGCTTGCTTGTGTTATGATTGCAGGCATATACTACATTTGGTTTCTGTGCTCTTGGGAACGGTGTTGTTGAGGGGAGGGGGAGGAGGCCACGGGGAGTGGGGAGTTGCTTTTTGGGGGGGGCGGGGGGTTGGGGGCTGGGGCGGTGGCGGGTCACTCGCCGGGGTGCGCAGATTGTGGGGGGTGGGTTTGGGTTTGGGGCTTGTTATAGTGTTTAGATACTGCTAGGACACATAGGTGTGCTAAAAGATATCCATGTGAAACAGTGGCATTAAGGGTGTTGGGGTGGGGTTATTAGGGGGTGTGGGGGCGGCGGTGAGGTTTTGTCGTTGGGAGACTATTCGGTTGCGGGCGCGGGGGGGCGATGTTATGTACTTGGCGGGGGGTCGTGCGGAGGTCGTGTGACTTTTATGGGTCTGGCGTGTTTGTCGTCTGGAGTAGGGGGCGTGGGCATTCCATGGCTGGGTGTCAATAGTAGGTGGCGTTTTGGATCTTCGACGTGTTTTCGACCTGATGGGGTGAGTTTTGTACGACGGTCGTTGCGGTGTGATCTTGGGGTGGGTACGCGGCAGTTGGGGGGTTTTGGGGGGAAGTTTGGTCTTGCTTAAGTTCCTATTGCATTTTGTTCAAGTCTCATTGGTACTCCATTCTGATTTTGATCATATGTCTCATTGATATCCTTTGCGTTGTGATATCATGTAGCAAGTCGCCATATGGGCGTGTGTTGAGTGGTCATGGCTCTAGAGTGGGCATTGGAAAGTAGGGGAGCATAAGCAGTTAAGTCTCCGGCAGGGCGTGGGGGTCTTTTCTGATGGGCGGGAGGTTGCTATGCGCTCTTGTTGGAGGATGGGATAGGGGGTACTTTTTTCGGATTGGAGGGGGGACGTTGGGGTGCGGGCTCTATTGGTTGGGTTATGGATTGGCTTTCACTTACCTTTTGCCTTGCTTTTATTAAGTACTCCGACTTGAACTCGTATTATTGCTGCTAGGGTATAAAGTCTTGATCTTTTGCTCGCTGCGTGCGTGCTTCGTTAGGCATTCACATATTGGATTGCTAGAGGGCGTAATCTTCAGAGGACATGCCATGGTGCCTGTTTAATGATACCACCACCTCTGGCGTGATAATGGCGGACTTTGGTCATCGGAACTTCGTATTCGATTTATACTGTCGGCTATGGTAAGGAGAATGAGGTAAACATCCATAAAGTCAATTGATGAAGGACCATTTTAAGATGGGGACCACAACGGTAATGTTTTGCAGAAGAACTGGACAGGTAACCTAATTCACCATCTGGGTCTGACGACTCGCAGGGTGTATTCGAGATCTGTCATGGATGAGGAAGCGAATAGGTACTATGCAGACTTATCGAGCAACCAAACATATATACAAGGTCTCCAAAATACATCTATTCACTATTAATCATTAAAACTGAAGACAAAAGGAACATGTGGGACAATGTGAAGTGCTTATTGGAAGAGATCAGAAATTAACAAAGGACAAGACCGTTGATTCAACAACTGTATGATGACTTTGAAACACTTTTCTTCATGAAACAAGGGAGAAACTTTCACGTCTCTATGTCCGGTTTGCCATGCTCATTAATGACATGGGAACATCAACGTGGACAATGTCATATATAATACAGGTGAACTCAAAGTTTGTGAATACATGTATTGGGATGGAGGGTTGCCTGGAATATGCTGGGATAGATTGGTTTTAAACTCTGTGACAACTTAACAAAAGGATTGAAGGATTCAAACTGTGTATCATCTATATGCCTTTCCTTTAAGCAGCTCACAGAGGCAATACTTGAGTTGAACTTGTGGTGGGGGGGTTTGTCCGCAACCACTTCAGGACTCGTGTGCCAGAGGGAACACGTCGTGGGCCTAGGCGGGATACAAGATTATGGGATGGACGCTGGCATGCAACCGAAGCCTACCAACCTCATGCTGTTGACACCGCACTATCTGATTTTGGGACATATTCTCCTAATGATACAATCCTATTCGTGGAACCCTAACCACACACTTGCCTTACTCACCCCATAGTTCATACATAAACTTCCCTTCCTCAAATACACTACATTTAACTCAGGATCCTTATCAAACCCAAGGGAGCAAGCTATAGTACAAGATGGCAGGGGTGTTGTTTAGAAGTTCAGACTACTACCAGCTATGTGATGTCCGAGCGTCAACTGAATCTGTGGAACTTCGTAGGGTTCTTTGTTTGCTCGCGGGGTGGGGGGCTGGTGACAGGGGGGGGTGGCAACTCATGTCTACTGGTAGCTTCTATGTTCTGAGTGAGGGTTGTGCGCCAATCCGGTGGGCATTGAGATGGTGGGGATTGGGCGTCTTCAGGCTAGAGGGGGGAGGGCCTACTGTAGCAAGGGACTGCACTGCATCCCATTAGTGTCCTCAGACACGCTGTAATACTTCAATCGGGACTAGTGGGATGCAGTTGCCTTAGCGCCTAGAAAAGTGTGGCGGGGGGCGTGGACTGGGCTGGGCTGGGAAGAACTGGGTGGGGGCAGAGCGGCAGTGGATAACTTTGATCTATGTCTTGGGATGTCTGTGGTGGCTGGTGGCTATCTCAGAGGGCATTTGTAACAGGCGGTGACGCGATTGGGGGTGGTTGGGGAGGGCAAGCGTGTGGACGGTGCCTTAGCTGTTAATCTCTTTGAGGCTTTTTCTGGTGCGTTCTGGATCCGAGGGCACTATTACTACTGGTCAGGGCTATTCGTTCCTGCCGATGAAGCCAGATAGTTGGTTATGTAGCCCAATGTAGTCTGTATGATTTGGACTAACGTCTTATCTAAGGTTATCTTGACCATGTTCACTTATCATAAGATGTTGTTTGTGTTCATCATGTCAAGTTGATATTCTGTGGTGGGCACGTAGTAGGGTATAGTTTACACTTAATAGTGGTGGGGCGGAGATACAGGACAGTGGTGTCGTGGGTTTGGTAGTGGGACGCAGGTTGGTTCTGGTGGGGTTGCGTTTCGTAGCGTGGAACGAGTGGGGGTTTATTGTATGGACTTCTCGACAGTGGGGGCAACAAATTTTGTGGCAGAGGGGTGGTGTGTGGAGTTGGTGCTAGGGCTGGTTGACGGTTGGGCCGTGGTGGAGAGAGATTTTTAACCGGTTGTTCTGGACATGGAGATGCATCTGCGAGGGGCGCCGACCGCCGTCTCTGTTGGTGTTTGGTGTGAGTAGATCAGAGTTGCTACGGTTTTAGGGGTTTTTGTGAGAACTGCTTGGCACTGAGTGATGCAGGTCTCTTCCAAGGAGCGCTAGCATTCATCACCAGTGGCATCTTGGGGATTCCATGTAGTTGCTTTAGTTCTGTTTACCATACCCGGCATAAGCGATCGTCCCCCCCGGTCTTAGGTTCACTTATGTGTCAGATGTACTTAATCTCGCGTAGATTCGGATGTGAACGTCAACAACATTAGTTTGGTTATACATCGTAGATGCATCTCATGTTCGTCCAATGTGTTTCACAAACAACCATCTTGATAGTGATCATGGTCAGGTAATTAGATTAAGACGTCCAAATCATAAGACGGACTGGCTTCATTACAAATCTGGATCTGACGGGGATGATAGATTAGCCATGACATGTTTGTGCCATTTCCCCCCCCCGCCCGCCAGCCTCCCCCCCCACCCCTCCCCCACCCCCCCCCCATCAAGTTTAGAATCTACGCATCACAGTCATCAGCTTGAAAAATTATCCTTGAGAGCTAAAGTCTTGAACGGTTGCTCTTCCACATCTTTCATCAATATCCTTTGTCATGTACGCAGCTAGGAACAATAATGTTCTTCATCCAAGACTACCCCATTTTCTTTGACTTGCAACGGCAACTCTTGTCTTTTGAAATGTATTCAGAGTTCTGTGCGACAACTTGGGTGGTGCCGTTCCTTGCTATGTGGCCTACCCCATTGCAGTTGTAGCACTTAACCTGCCTAGCTTCCGACACGGATTAGCATTCCCCACTCTTTCTGGCTCCTCCCATAACCAACTGCACCTTGCCAACCGTGCAATTATTACCCTTTATCCTCTGTTCTGTTGAGCTGAAATTCTAACAAACAAACCCCTTGCCATTCTTGTAATTTAGCTTGATTCCTTGGGTTTGATAAGGGCTCTGAGTTAATTGTTTGTTTGAGGAGGAAGGTTTTGTCATGACTGGGTGAGTAGGCAAGTGTGTTGGTTAGTTTCTCGATTGGTTGTCAGTTGGAGAAAGTTCCCATAAATCAGATTGTGAGGTGTCAACAGAATGTGGGTGGTGGAGTGTTGATGACTGAGAATGATAATGTTGAGGTGAAACATTGGACATCAAGGCAAGAGGATCAAGTGTCTGTTGTGTGAGACATTCCAACATCATCTTGTTCTCGTTGGCATGTGCCTCGTGTTGCTTTAGGTAAGCATATAGTTGGACTCAAAAGTTAGAAGCCTTCAAAGCTTTGGTAAGGTTTCAGATGTAACAAATACCCTATTAAGGCAAGCTATTTATTCTCAACTTTGAGTTCAACTGTATTTTGACATTGTCATCTTGATGTTTCGCATGTCATTAATGAGCTTGGCCAAACCGGGACATAGTAGTCATGAATGGTTTCGCCCCTGTTTGTTTAATGAAGTGTCTCAAAGTCATCATACAGTTGTGATTCACGGTCTTCCTTTGTTAATTTTGATCCTTCCAAGAGCATCTTCACATTGCCCCACATGTCCTTTGCATCAGTTTAATGATTAATAAGTGAATAGATGTATTTTGGTAGACCTTGTAGTATGATGTTTGTTGCTCGAATGTCTGCATTGTACCTATCCTTCTCATCCTATGACAGATCCGAATAAACTCGAGGTCGTTCAGGACCCAGATTGATTGGACCATCAGTTCCCTTCCAGCAACAGTTACTCGTGTGGTCCCATCTTAAATGGTCCTTCTCAATTGACTTTAATGATGTTTTATCTCTTCTCCTTACCCCGACAGTATAATCGAATCCGTTGTTGCCTGACGCAAGTCTGCTTATCAAGTTAGGTGGTCGGGTATCAGACAGGCACATTGGATTGTCATCTGAAAGTTAGCCATAGTGATTACTTGTGATATGATTTAAGTTGATCGATCAATGATTGTTGGATTGTATGTTAAAAGTGTTGATTGTTTATTGGATTAGGTGATTATGTTGTTTGATTGTGATTTAGGTTTGGTTGAATTAATGTTTAATTAAATGCTTTGGATCAATGAAACTTAGCAAAAAAAGAGTGAAGTATGTCAAAAGGCAATGAAGAATATTGAGAATTTTGATCAAAACGTATATTGAAAGTTTTGTCAAAACGCTATGAGAATCTTTAGATTTGATCAAAAACGCATGAAAATCTTGAGACTTGATCAAAACGCCAATGGTAGTCTTGAGATTGATTCAAAACGCAATGGAGTCTTGAGGACTTGGATCAAATTGCAATGGAGTCTTGAGACTTGATCCAAAATGCAAATGGTGTACTTAAGACTTGATCAAAACGCAAACAATTTAAAGATTAGGAGAGTTCACCCTATCAAAACGCAAACGAAAGTTCTTCATAACGCAACCATGCAGTCAAAACACAATGACCAAAAACGTACCTCTAGGTCAAAATGCCAATGGTCAAACGCAAACCTCTAATAAGACAAAAACGCAGTACAATAGTACTATACAAAACGACAAAATCGCATGTACTTTCTTCGCCAAAAGCTCAAACAAGAATGTCTCAGGAAGATGTCAAAAATCGCAAACGAAGAAAAATTTACTAAACTTTTTCACACCTAAAAATCACCCTTTTGAAACGTTTTCCTTCGGTTTCTTTTGCCCAACTTGGTCCTAGAAGGTTATAATAACTATAACAAACACTACTTTAACATCACAATTTTTAAATCAAAGAGTGTCAAGAATAAGACCCATAAACTCTTCAAAAACCAAACTTTTGATCTTAAACTACCAAGAAACGCTCACTCAATTTGCTAATCATCTCCAGTGCTCTGATACCAATTGTAGTATACATGATTTCATAACACAAGCAACAGATGATGGGTTGCCAACTTAATCTTGAGAGAGAAGTGATATTTCTAGAGAGAGAGGTACAAACATATGTATTATCATAAATGAGAACAACCAAAAACCCTTCCCATGCTGGATTGGGGGTTTATATACATGTGTTTGTGAGTATATGGGCTTGGGGTTATGGTCTAATACTTTGGGTAAAAAGACCCGCCTAAATACGAAAGTTATACGCTTACTTTCTGGACTACGAGCTTTGCTATACTAAAACAATACTCGTGGGGTGACCGAGTCTTTTTCTTAATCCTAACACACGAGAAGAAGGTAAAAATATTATAAAATAACACACCGAAAAATGTATCATTTGGGTGTTATTGGCACCATTATGATAGACCTTTTTAGTCAAATTAAGATAGTGTTCCAGGCAACATGTGCCGGGATAGTGTGGTTAAAAGTTTGACCTAAAAAATCAAACGAAAAATTTAGCGGGGAAAATTTTCCGCTTACTTTTCCCCGGATGCATGTTGCCAGTTTACATTTTACAAATATAGTTCGGTGTTAATTAAAGGATTAGCCTTAATGTCTTGGATAGTGAATCGTGTAGTATATAATCCCCCGGGAACATCTGCCAGGGATAGGTTCTATGACTTTCTTTGACTGGGTTTAGTGTGTACTTGGTTAAGTTTAAGACGTCGGCCAGCAGGAGGATTTCCCCGGTGGTGGGTGATGTCGCCGAGGATTTTTTTAATAAAGGTAATAAATACGTGTTTCAGTTTTTTGACGTGGTTTTAAGTTACTTATGAATTTATAGTTTGACACGGTTTTGACGTATTTATAGTTTGACGTAGCTCTTTAGTGGGACTGGTTTTAAGATACTTATGATATTCCACGACAAGCAAAATATTTATAATTTTGACGTTTGGTTTTAGTATTGATTTTCCCGCCTTTAGACTATTTTAGTTTCAAGGAGAAAAGTGCGTGAATGTAATTAGGAAATTTGACTGAATTGCTTTGAGGTTAAAAATGGTTTTGTTTTAGTTCTATTTCCGGTGCTTTTCAATCTTTTTATGTTTTGTATATTTGATAAATGTTAGTGTTTTATAAAAAGTTAGTAACATATTTTAAATGCAAAATAATTATGTTGGAACATACATATTAGGTGATTCTTGGAACATACAAAATAATTATCCTTGACATACACATGCCAATGGTACAAAGATGAACATACACCTTAATATGTTGATAAACACACATACACATTCCAATGGTAGATAGCTTGACATAGACACACCATTATCCTATACTTTTTATTGTGCAGAACAGTTATGCACTCTTTTCCACAGTTGTGCAGAAATATAAAATCAATTCATATCACTTTGTTTGTTATAGCTTTTACCCCTACTTCATTAGATAAACAAGAAAACATACGAATTACATTAGAAAAGCCATAAATGTTTAAATAAGAAAACATATGAATTACAAACAAATTACATTAGAAAAGCCATAAACGTTTAAACAAGGAAGCATACGAATTACATTCCAAATGACAAACTACTCCAAATAAAGTTTTCCCATGTCATTATAAACTTCGTAAAGTAGTGCAGCTGAATAAAGTGTGTGTTCTTCCGGATGCATATACATTTCTACTGTAGCCTCGAGTACCGTTATCTATCCAAGCAAATGGTTGTAGTTTGAGCACTCTTCATTTCTTGAAGTTCCCAGAGAATAGCTTTGAGGTGTTTGACGCTCCTAGAGGAATAACGTGAGTTGTTGAAGATCTGAGAATAAATTGGAGTCGTTGAAGATCCAGGAGAATAATTGGATTCATTGAAGATACCAGGAGAACCCGGACAGTAGACGGTCTCGTCCTTTTTCATTAAAAGAATCCACATGCAAAAATTGTTTTTCCCAAGCGATGGTTAAAGAGTAAAGATAATATTTTTTAAAAAACTACACCACATTATTTGTCATATTAGACAAATATAATAGCTGTGATTGGTTCACTTTGATAGTGACATGCTAGTTAGTTTTCATTGGGTTTTTAGTTTATACGATTCTCGCAGAACTAACATCTCCGGCTTAATAACACGGCAAAAAGCTGCATTGGCAACCATATTCACCATAATGAATAGTGTGTTGTGATTATTTGTGGTTGTGATGGTAAGAGTGTATGTGATATGTTGGTGTTTAAGAGGATTACTAAACTGCTTTTATTGGTAAGAAAACAGTGCTTTGCGGGAGTATTTGGGGGGACGTTTTTGGCGGGAGTATTTTAGTTGGGGTATTTGGCGGGTCGTAATTTTGGATCAAGCTCGCTGTTGTGGGAAAATATAGATTCATCTGTTGAACATTATTGTACAACGATAAATATCGACTCATCCGTTTTTATGAAATCTAATGTACAATGATAAACACATCGACCTATATGTTGAACATCTAATGTACAACGATAACACATCGACTCATCCTTTGAACATCTAATGTACAATGATAACACATTGTCTAATCCGTTTTGACCATCTAATGTACAACGGATATATATCGCTATTGTTGAACATCTAATGTACAACGTACAATATTAACTATCCGTTGAACCATCTAACGTACAAGGAAAAACCATCGACTCATCGTTGAATATCATCTAATGTACGACGATAACACATCCGACTTATCGTTGAACATCTAATGTACACGATAACATCATCGGGACTCATCCGTTTGATCCATCTAATGTACAATGATAAGACATTGACCTCATCGTTGAACATCTAATGTACAACGATAACATATCGACTCATCCGTTGAACATCTAATGTACAACGATAACATATCGACTCATCCGTTGAACGTCTAATGTACAACGATAACATATCGACTCATCCGTTGAACGTATAATGTACAACGATAACATATCGACTCATCCGTTGAACATCTAATGTACAACGATAACATATCGACTCATCCGTTGAACATCTAATGTACAACGATAACATATCGACTCATCCGTTGAACATCTAATGTACAACGATAACATATCGACTCATCCGTTGAACATCTAATGTACAACGATAACATATCGACTCATCCGTTTTTGGACTCTAATGGTACAATGTAACACAGATCCTACTGTTGAACATCTAATGTACAAACGATAAGACACATCGATCATTCATTTAAACATTCTAATGTACAATGATAACATCATCGACTCATGTTGAACATCGAATGCTACACGATACTTATCGATCATACTATTTGTACTCTAATGTAAAACGATAACACATCGACTTATCCATTGAACATCTAATGTACAACGATAACATATCGACTCATCCGTTGAACATCTAATGTACAACGATAACATATCGACTCAAGTTTTGTGACTAGGAAGCCCGTTTTGTAGACTATATTCCATTTATTTAGATTTTTGACGTATTTAGATTTATTATATAAAATGTGTTGATCCGTTATATTGTATTATGTTTTGGTACAAGTTGTAATGTATTTGGGTAGATTCTATATTGGTTTATACAGGTTTGAGTTTTGGTAGATTTTTTCTAGAAAAATTCTGGAAAACTATGGAAATGGCCTGCTGTACAGGCAGTACCAAAAAAATGCAGACTTATCCCAGGCGACATGTCGTC
>BQNB010052582.1:0-40426 GCA_026074375.1 Tanacetum coccineum
TTGACCCTTTTAGCATGTTTATCTTAGGTAAATGAGCAAACTATGGAACGGAGTGGCATTGGACTTGAGGACGTCCAAAATTGTTATCATTCAACTTTTATGTTTTCAATGTACTTTGGGACCTCCTTTGTAAAACTCTGATATGATATTGAATGATAACTAAATTTTCTAAAACGTCTCTTTTGAGTCGTTTTCTATGATTATGACTGTTGATTCATGAAGTAATACCCCAATTTAGCTTCCGCTGCTATATGTCAATTAAGAGGGTGTTACATTAGGTGCTTGTTTTAGCCCATAAAGAGACTTAATCAGTTTACACACCTTGTTTTCAATGCCAGGCATGATGAATCCCTGAGGTTGGTCATATACCTCCTCATCCAAGTCACCATTCAAGAAAGTTGTCTTCACATCCATCTGATGAATAATCATATTGTGAATTGATGCCATAGCAATCAGCAGTCTTATGGTACTAATACGTGCCACTCGAGCATAAGTATCAAAGTGGTCTATCCCTGAATTTTGTTTAAAGCCCCGAATAACCATCCTTGACTTAAAATTTTTAGTAGTTCCATCTACCTTTAGTTTTCTTTTAAAGATCCATTTGCAACCAAGAGGTTTACAACATGGAGGTAGATCAGCCAACACCCAAGTGTTGTTGCCCATGATGGAGTCCATCTCATTATTAGTTGCTTTTTTGGGTCATCCTCAATATTAAAGCAATAGGAGTGTTGGTCAGAGACCCCATCACTTGTTCCTTCAATTAAATATAATTGAAATTCAGGCCCAAAATTCTTTGGAGTCCTATTCCTTTTGCTTTTCTAAGCTCAGGTTCAGGTTGCTGAACAACCTCTTCAGTGACCTCTTTAGGGACCACTGAACCACTAATGTATTTAGTTCCATTAGGAATCTTGAGACTTGGTCTAGGGACTGATGAGAATTTATTCTCATCAAAGATAGCATCTCTTGATTCAATTATAGAGTTAATTAAAACTGAATCATTAGGCTCAATGACATATAACCTAAAAGCCTTGGAATGCTCATCATATCTAACAAAGATGCATTCAATGCCTCTTCCACCCAAAGTTTTCAGCTTTGGATCATGGAGTCTTACAACTGCCCTACAACCGCAAACCCTGAGGTAGTTCAGGTTTGGTTTCCTTTTAGTCAAAAGTTCATAAGGGGTAATCTTGTTCCTTTTATTGGGAACCCTATTTAATAAATATCAAGCTGTTAACATAGCTTTACCCCAAAACCCTTGACTCGGTCCTAAGTAGGACAAGATAAAATTAACCATTTCTTTCAGTACTTTATTTTTTCTTTCAGATATACCATTTTGTTGTGGAGTATAGGGGGTAGTCGTTTCATAGATAATACCAATAGGCTGAAAATATATAGTATCCATGTACTCACCTCCCCTATCAGTCCTAAATCTTTTGATTTGGGACCCTTGTAGTAATTTAACTTTAGTTTTGAATACTTTGAATTTATCTAGTGCTTCATCCTTAGTATGTAATAAATAAACATAGCAAAATCTTGAAGCATCATCAATAAATGTCACAAAGTATTTCTTATTTCCTAATGAGGGAGTAGCATGTAAATCACACAGATCACTGTAGATCAACTCCAAAACTTCAGTTTTACGTTTTACATTTTGAAATGGTTTCTTAGTTATTTTGGTCAGCATGCAAATCTTACACTTTTCAGTGTCCATGTTAAAAGTTGGGATTAACCCATCCTTAAACATATCTTCCATCCTCTTAAAGTGGACATGGCCCATTCCATAAGATTGAATCATTCGATTTAGAGGTTGACATAAAGGTTGAAGCAATATTATCATTAACAATATTAAGCCTGAACATTTGATTACTCATATAACCAAAACCAATAAACACACCATGTTTGGATAGAACAAATATATTAGATTCAATCACTTGTTTATAACCACAATTATTCAAAATACTACTAGAAACCAAATTCTTCCTTATATTAGGAACATGTAAAACATTAAACAACGAAACAATTTTTCCAAAACTAAACCTAAGATCTATACAACCACGTCCAATCAATGTAGACCAACAACATTGTTTCCCTTTGGCTTGTCACTATCCTACGCCCTGAGGGACTTCTCAATGCGTAGATGACTACCCAACTCAACAAGAGTTAACTTATCCTTCTTATGTTTCAAGGTATGCTTGAAATCTTTTCAAGAATGAGGGAGTTTATCAATGATACAAGAGACCTGAATTTCCTCGTCCATGTTCATTTTATGTTGTGTAAATCTACCAAGTATACCAAGAAGTTCATTGTATTGTTCCATAACTGGTCTTAAATCAGTCATTTTGTAATTGGTGAAATTAGTAACAAGGAACTTCTTACTTGATGCATCCTCAGCCATATATTTGACCTCATAGGAATCCCATAGTTCTTTGGAAGATTCAACATTCTGGTAAATATCAAATAAAGAATTAGACAAACCTTTGAGGATTAAACCTCTACAAACATAGTCATCATTATCTACTTATTCCTCTTCCTGACTTGTTCCACGGTTGGATCATCACCACCATCTTCAAGAATAGGAGTAGTCAGCACATACACCACACTCATAGTAGTAGCAGTTATTGATTATCATAAAATAATCTTCTTTGATTGTTGGTTGTTGTGTGTCCTAGATCAGGGTGAAGACAATCAATAGCCTAGCTAATTACCAAAGATGGTTACCGAATATCACTTGAAGTCGTGTAATCACTTTCCAAAGAAGATTATTCAACCCTATGCATGGGTATCACAAATACCTCCTTGGGATAAAACCAAGTGCTTGTTCTTGTTCTAGGCACAGATCAAGAACCCTGCGTTTCTATGTGTTTTTGTTTTCTGTGTGTTTTTCCATAAAATTGTGATCCCTATTTATAGGAGATTTACTCAAAACCTAATAAATGGAATTAATGAGAGATTAATGGCCAATTAATCTCTTCCATAACTATCCTCCATAATTTAGGAATTAGTTGTTACATGACCAAATTAAATATGATCATTTAATGTAGTCAAATTTTCCCTTTAAATAGGCAAAAGTTGTTACAAAATATTTATTGTAGTCAAACCTGCCACTTAAATATTTGTAACCGCCCATTTAATTCTACCCACTGAAAGAGTAAAGGAAAATCAACGACTTGATAGGTGTATACTCCATACCTCCAAACCCATTTCCAAGTATGATCTGATTCCCACAATTGCAATAAATTTCCAGCAAGAACTGCTTTGAATGTTTGTTGGAGTTGCATGTGTGGCTTGTTTTGAGTTAAAATAATGCTTGTCCTCAAGCATCTATCTAAAATCCTAGAAACCTCTAAAAAATATCACTATGCAGCTCCTAAGTCGCATCATCCACAGTACCATTGGACCATTTGATCAGAACAAAGACTTGAGCAGCATTACCAACTTTCCCCAATCTTCTATCAAGTACTTCTATAGGAACACTGAGTATCTCCCCCTACATTATGGAAGAATAGCGGTAGCATTAGGAATGCGTCCTCTGTACTTCTTTAATTGAGACACATGGAAAACTAGGTGAATATAGGATGTAGCTGGCAGTTCTAAATGATAAGCAATCTAACCCACCCTTTTGAGAATCTGAAAAGGGCCATAATACTTCGGATTCAACTTATTGTATTTGCCCAGTCTCACAGTCACTTGTCTATGAGGTTGAAGTTTTAAGTACACCCACTGACCCACTTCAAATTCTTTGTCAGTCCTTTTTGCATCAGCAATGGCCTTCATCCTATTTTGAGCTCTTTCAAAGTGAAATTTCAACAGTTGAATCATTACTTCCCTAGCAACCAAGGTCCTATCCATAGCATCTACCAAACACTGGCCTTGTATATAAGCAATTAGGTTAGGAGGAGGTTGGCCATACAAGACATCATAAGGTGTGGTATTGATTGAAGTATGATAAGTAGTGTTATACCAGTACTCCAGTACTCAGCTAAACTGACCCATTTTAACCAAGTCTTGGGTTTTCACTAGACATACATCTTAGGTAGCATTCTAAACACTTGTTTACCACCTCAGTTTGACCATCACTCTGAGGGTGGTATGTAGTAGATAAATGCAAGCTTACTTGTAAGGCTTTAAACAATTCTTTCCAAAATATGCTTATGAAGATTTTATCTGTCATTGACAATCACCTTAGGCAACCCATGTAATTTGTACACATTGTCTAGGAAAACTTAGGCAATTTGAGCAGCTGTGAAAGGGTGACTCAAAGGAACAAAGTGAGCATACTTACTAAGCCTGTCCATAACCACAAAAATAGCTGTCTTACCATGCGAAGAAGGAAGTCCTTCAATAAAATCCATGGAGATCTCAGACCAAACCAGCTTAGGAATAGGTAGTGGTTACAAGAGACCAGGATAAGCAGATAAGTTTGGTTTGTTTGTTTGACTTACCTTACAGACAACCACAAAAACTTTAACTTGTTGTCTGAGCTTTCTCCAATAACACAATCCAGTGATCCTCTTGATAGTTGCTTGAACTCCTGAGTGACCACCACTAGGATCATAATGAAAATATTGCAACAATTGTTGTCTGAGCACCTCATTGTTACCAACAATCAGCTTGCCTTTCATTTTTAACTAGCCATTTGTTCAGGTATAGTGTTTGTAAGATTGAGGATTGACTTCTAAATCTGTGATTAGCTTTTGTAACTTTGCATCAGTTTTGTAAGAGTCCACAATTTGTTGCACATAATCACATGAATTTGTAGAAAGATATAAGGTTAACAACTAGCACTAGTAGGAATTCTATATAGAGCATCAGCAGCCTTGTTTTCACTCCCCGTCTTGTACAAGATGTCATAATCAAATCCCATAAGTTTAAGCAACCACTTCATCTGAGAGGGTGTATTAATTCTTTGTTCCAACAAATATTTCAAACTAAATTGGTCTGTCTTAATTTTGAAATGTCTGTCAAGTAGATACCCCCTCCATTTATTCAAAGATTGTATCACAGCCAACAACTCCTTCTCATAGGTAGATGGTGTGTGATGTCTTGTAGCTAGAGTCTTACTATAATAAGCCACTGAGTGTCCTCCTTGTTGCAAGACTTCCCTAATGCCTGTATGAGAAGCATCTGTTTCAATAATATAAAGCTCATTAAAGTTGGGTAACTTCAACACTAGAGCTTCAACCATTGCCTGTTTCTTGAGATTGATCATGCCAGCCAAAACCATTTTTCTTCAATAGTTGAGTCAAATGATGATTAATAACTGCATATTTGTTAACAAATCTTCTATAGTAACCAGTCAACCCCAAGAATCCTCTTAACTATTTTACATTTATAGGTCTGGGCCAGTTCTGCATTGCTTCAATCTTATAACCATTAGTAGCCACTCCATCCTTGGTAATCACATGGCCTAAGTATTCAATTCTCTTAGTCCCAAACACACACTTAGACTGTTTGGCATAAATAGTGTTTTGTCTTAGATCTTGCAAGATTGTTTCCAAATGTTGAACATGAGCTTCCATAGTAGGATTGTATACTAGAATATCATCAAAGAAGACTAGAACAAACTTCCTCAAATATTCTTTGAACACTAAATTTATAAGAGCTTGAAAGGTAGAGGGTGCATTTGTGAGGCCAAAGGGCATTACCAAGAACTCATAGTGTCCCTCATGTGTCTTGAATGCAGTCTTCTCTACATCAGCTAGATTCATTCTTATTTGATGATAACCAGATTTTAAATCAATATTAGTAAAGTACTAGGAACCCTACAACTCATCAATAAGTTCCTCAATAACATGAATAGGGAATTTGTCCTTGATTGTTGCATTATTTAGCTTTCTATAGTCTATGCACATTCCAAGTTCCATCCTTCTTCTTTACCATGACCACCAGTAAATAAAATAGACTTTGACTATCTTTAATTACCCTAGTATCAAGTAATTCTTTGACCATAACCTCAACTGCATCCTTCTGAGTAGGAGGGTATCTGTAAGGCCTTGAAGTTATAGGGACTGTACCTTCTTTCAAAGGAATCTTGTGATCACATGGTCTTATGGGTGGTAAGGATGTAGGTATTGCAAAAACATCTAAATATTGGCCAAGCATCCTAGAAATTCCCGGAGGCACTACTTTGGATTCCTCTGCCTCAATCATGTGTAAGGTAGTAGTAGGGTATACACATAGAACCATAGAAGATAACTCAATCCCGGGTGTTTTTATAAGCGTTTTGCTACCCTGCATCCACTGTAAGTTTGCCTTTTGTGTCCCTCTCAACACCACCTTCCTACCATTGTGCTTAAATTCAATTCTTAGCTCCTTGAAATTGCTAAGTATGTTACCCAAGGTGGATAACCACTTAATACCAAGCACCATTTCACATTCTCCCAATAGAATTAGCATGATATCAGTGTGAAATTTCTCCCTATGTAATTTCTATCCAAACCTTTTGCACATATAATTGCTGGTTAATTGGTGACCACCATCTATTTCCACTTGCAAGGGACAAGTGCGTGTCAACTGGCAATCTAGCTTCTTTGCAGTATTAAGGTCCAAAAAGTTATGAGTACTTCCGTAGTCAATCAAAATGTGCAGTTTGTGTTGCCGACATGACCACAAACTCTCACTGTTTGATAGGTGTTAGTACCATTAATAACATTTAAAGATATGTGCGGTGAATACTCAATAATTTCTTCTGAGTTCAATACTTCCTCTTCCAACTCTGTATCCACCAATTTAGGCATAGTGTCACCCAAAACTTCCAATGAATAGACTTGCCCACTACACTTATGGCTTGAGTGTATTTTTGGTCACAATAGAAACATTGATTTTTAGCCCTCTTCTCCTCCACCTCTTTTTGAGTAAGTTGTTTCCTGAATGATGCAGCTGGTGTACTAGTAACAAGTTTAGTTCTCCAAGTAGCATTTGGTGCAGGCAAAGCTATTGGTTTTGGACCACTGTTTGGAAAATGTATTTGGTATCTTGGTGTTGGCAAAATAGGTGGGTTTGGTTTTGTTTAAGGGCATTTACTTTTGATTCTTCCAACTTACACAACCCATACACCTCAGCTAAAGTCCTTGGTTTGAACATTCTGACAGCTAATTCAATTTCACTATTCAAGCCTGCTAGAAAGAAGCTAATACAATGATCTTCATCTAGATTAATTCTACATAACAATCTATCAAAAGCATCAATGTACTCTTGCACTTGATTAGTCTGCTTCAATTTCTTAACCTCTCCTAAAGGATCATCATAAACTACATCAAATCTTTTCAAGATAGCATTCCTATAGACATTCCAATCCACATCCTCTCCCATGAATTTAACAAAATGTCTATGCCACATTAATGCTAAATCAAATAGATGAATTAAAACAAGATTTACCTTGCAATTCTCAGCAATGTTATCAACTTTAAAGAACTGCTCACACTTAAACAACCACCCCTAACATTTTCTCCTCTAAACTTGAGAAATTCAATCTTAGTCACCCTACTGAACTGTGAATTACCTCTCATACCCCCTTCAAGATTTCGATCCCTTCCTGCATTACTACTTTCAAGTCTTTGAATCACAAGGTCTTGCCTTAGTCTCTCCATAGCAGAGTTGACAGCAGTTAACCAACTCTTGAACAAGATCAGTCAAATTTTGCCTTGTAGCATCATCAACAACTGCAGGAGTGTTTCTTGTACTAACAGTCATGATAACCAGTTCTTGAATTATCAAGAAAATAAAGAATTGTTAGGATTATTATTGAAAGATTAAAGTGTAATATATGATCAGAAACTGAAAGAAGATGATCAGAAAAGAAATTTTCAGTTCACCAGAATTTGAACAGAATTAACAGATTTAACTGAAATAACTGAATTCTGTTACAAAAAATGGTGAAAGTATGTGATTTGCAAAGAAAGAGGCTCTAGATACCACTTGATATGTGCTTAAGATCTCTATAACAGAAATGGTTAAACACTCACACAATGATTAGATTACTTACAATAAGAACAAGCAATCGAAATCAATGATACCAATGGTGATTTGGTATTGGATTATTGAATTGAATTGTTACAAGATTGAGAGAGAATATTATGAAATATGATACTCAACACAATCTAAACCCTTGTTTAGATTGTAAACCCAAGCTTGCAAGATCTTGATTTTCTAAACCATAACTTTGCATTTTCTTGCTTAACACTTATAAAGGATTAACCAAGCCTTCAAATCTTCTTAGGACATTTTAGATATGATGTAGGTATGTATGTAAATGTGTTATATAAAATTTGATATGGATTTGGTTGTGTTTGGGGTGTTGCCGTAGCCAAGAGAGGGAGGAGGGGAGAGATTTTGTGATGAAATTTGTAAAGAAATGTAAGTTATGATTTTGTAGTCTAGTTAGGGTATATATAGGGGTTAACTAGGGTTAAGGAACTCTAGTTAAGTCTAACTAGGGTAAGGTTAAGGAAATATCTAAAAGATATTTTAGATAAATATCTAATAAATATCTAGGGTTTTAAAAATGTGTATAAGTGATTTTCGGGTATGCTTAAACGTATTTAATTGCGAAACATAAACGTCTTACGCAACCAATAAAAATAAAATATAAAAAGTTAATTATTACTTTCATAAAAATAATATATTGCTTGCTTGACAAAAACTTTAATTCGTTTGGTGTCCAATTACGCTAAACGATAATTTTTTAACTTGCGCGATTTAACTTAGCTATTAAAATTAAAAGCGAACGCGTACGAGAAAAAAAATAATTAGTGAAATATATGACTTCGTAAATGACCTGAAAATACAAAATGTTACATCATTGATTTTGATTGCTTGTTCTTATTGTAAGTAATCTAATCATTGTGTGAGTGTTTAACCATTTCTGTTATAGAGATCTTAAGCACATATCAAGTGGTATCTAGAGCCTCTTTCTTTGCAAATCACATACTTTCACCATTTTTTGTAACAAAATTTAGTTATTTTAGTTAAATCTGTTCAAATTCCGGTTAACTGAAAATTTCTTTTCTGATCATCTTCTTTCAATTTCTGATCATATATTACACTTTATTCTTTCAATAATAATCCTAATAATTCTTTATTTTCTTGATAATTCAAGAACTGGTTATCATGACTGTTAGTACAAGAAACACTCCTGCAGTTGTTGATGATGCTACAAGGCAAAATTTGACTGATCTTGTTCAAGAGTTGGTTAACTGTTGTCAACTCTGCTATGGAGAGACTAAGGCAAGACCTTATGATTCAAAGACTTGAAAGTAGTAATGCAGGAAGGGATCGAAATCTTGAAGGGGGTATGAGAGGTAATTCACAGTTCAGTAGGGTGACTAAGATTGAATTTCTCAAGTTTAGAGGAGAAAATGTTAGGGGTGGTTGTTTAAGTGTGAGTAGTTCTTCAAAGTTGATAACATTGCTGAGAATTGCAAGGTAAATCTTGTTTTAATTCATCTATTTGATTTAGCATTAATGTGGCATAGACATTTTGTTAAATTCATAAAAGAGGATGTGGATTGGAATGTCTAAAGGAATGCTATCTTGAAAAGATTTGATGTAGTTTATGATGATCCTTTAGGAGAGGTTAAGAAATTGAAGCAGACTAATCAAGTGCAAGAGTACATTGATGCTTTTGATAGATTGTTGTGTAGAATTAATCTAGTTGAAGATCATTGTATTAGCTTCTTTCTAGCAGGCTTGAATAGTGAAATTGAATTAGCTTTCAGAAAGTTCAAACCAAGGACTTTAGCTGAGGTGTATGGGTTTTGTAAGTTGGAAGAATCAAAAGTAAATGCCCTTAAACAAAACCAAACCCACCTATTTTGCCAACACCAAGATACCAAATACATTTTCCAAACAGTGGTCCAAAACCAATAGCTTTGCCTGCACCAAATGCTACTTGGAGAACTAAACCTGTTACTAGTACACCAGCTGCATCATTCAGGAAACAACTTACTCAAAAAGAGGTGGAGGAGAAGAGGGCTAAAAATCAATGTTTCTATTGTGACCAAAAATACACCCAAGCCATAAGTGTAGTGGGCAAGTCTATTCATTGGAAGTTTTGGGTGACACTATGCCTAAATTGGTGGATACAGAGTTGGAAGAGGAAGTATTGAACTCAGAAGAAATTACTGAGTATTCACCACACATATCTTTAAATGCTATTAATGGTACTAACACCTATCAAACAATGAGAGTTTGTGGTCATGTCGGCAACAAAAACTGCACATTTTGATTGACTACGGAAGTACTCATAACTTTTTAGACCTTAATACTGCAAAGAAGCTAGATTGCCAGTTGACACACACTTTTCCCTTGCAAGTGGAAATAGATGGTGGTCACCAATTAACCAGCAATTATATGTGCAAAAGGTTTGGATGGAAATTACATGGGGAGGAATTTCACACTGATATCATGCTAATTCCATTGGGAGAATGTGAAATGGTGCTTGGTATTCAGTGGTTATCCACCTTGGGTAACATACTTAGCAATTTCAAGGAGCTAAGAATTGAATTTAAGCACAATGGTAGGAAGGTGGTGTTGAGAGGGACACAAAAGGCAAACTTACAGTGGATGCAGGGTAGCAAAACGCTTATCAAAACACCCAGGATTGAGTTATCTTATATGGTTGAGGCAGAGGAATCCAAAGTAGTGCCTCTAGGAATTTCTAGGTTGCTTGACCAATATTTAGATGTTTTTGCAATACCTACATCCTTACCACCCATGAGACTACGTGATCACAAGATTCCTTTGAAAGAAGGTACAGTCCCTATAACTTCAAGGCCTTACAGATACCCCCTACTCAGAAGGATGCAATTGAGGTTATGGTCAAAGAATTACTTGATACTAGGGTAATTAGAGATAGTCAAAGTCTATTTTCTTCACTGGTGGTCATGGTAAAGAAGAAGAATGGAACTTGGAATGTGCAGACTATAGAAAGCTAAATAATGCAACAATTAAGGACAAGTTCCCTATTCATGTTATTAAGGAACTTATTGATGAGTTGCACGGTTCCTAGTACTTTACTAATCTTGATTTAATATATGGTTATATCAATTAAGAATGAATCGAGTGATGGTGATGAAGACTGCATTCAAGGACACATGAGGGTCCACTATAAGTTCTTGGTAATGCCCTTTTGGCCTCACAAATGCACTCTACCTTTCAACTCTTATAAATTTAGTGTTGAAAAAATATTTAAGGAAGTTTGTTCTAGTCTTCTTTGATGATATTCTAGTATACAATCCTACTATAGAAGCTCATATTCAACATTTGGAAACAGTCTTGCAAGCTCTAAGCCAAAACACTATTTATGCCAAACAGTCTAAGTGTGTATTTGGGACTAAGAGAATTGAATACTTAGGCCATGTGATTACCAAGGATGGTGTCACACCCCGCCAAGGCGGAAACGCGAGGCGTTAACAAGATCGATGGATTATCATCATCAAACACAAACGGGCGTCTATATAGTGAATACTACAAATCATTCAATAAAGTAAGTATAGAACAAGTGCATAACAATACCATAACTTGGCAAAAACATAAAAGGCGTCTTTATTGATGAAAGAAGTATAGCCAATAGAAAGGGACATGCCAACAAATATTAAATTTCAACGATGCAAAAATTCAAGACAAGCAATAGAAATATCATGACATCATATGGTCTCATACTAGGCCACTTCTTTCAATCTTATTTCATCATGTCACCTGAAATTATGCTTAATCGTCAAATAATGGTTGGTGAGAGTCATAGGTTTAAGAACACAAATCTATCTTTTAATCCAAATTTCTGTGATTATTCAAAACAATATAGCGACTCTTATGCAAAATATTAATGAATTATGCTATCATGCATCCTCATACTGGGTAGGAACGTTACCCCGATCCATTTCAACACATGTGGTAGGATTCGTACCACCCGATCCATTACAACAATAGGTTAGGAACGGTACCCCCGAGCCATATGTCACTTACGCACCTAATAGTTTCTACCAGCATGAACTATTTTACTTAGGCCTGGACCACACACTGTGTGTTATTATTTCAACCCTTCTGGTGGTTGAGTTGAGTAGTAAAGACCACTCCCAACCGAACTAATCACAAACTACTCCAATTGATCACTAAGCCATGGAGCATACCACAAAACCCACTCTAATTGATCACTAAGCCATGTAGCGTATCACACAAATCAGTAGGTATTATTTCAACCCTTCAGTTGGTTTGAGTTGAGTAGTAAAGCACCCACTCACAATCCGAACATAATCACGATAAAGCAATAACATGTAGCAAATAATCAAATAATTAAAAACAGTTTAACACATACGCATATTGTCACCCCAATTAAAACATAAGAAAGAAGGGGCTATGTGAAACATCACTGAAGCTAGTTCAAAAAGATCCACATAACTTCACAAAAATTTCTACGAACAATCAAACAATATAAACAATATAAGTTACCATCAATTAGGCATTCAACCCATATGATGTAACATAATCTATGTTTGGATGTCTAAGCTATCTACAATAGTTTATACTCGTTTTAAACCTTTACCACTCTTACGGTATTCATTTAGGATTTAACACTTACATTTGAATTTTCTGGTTTTAAGCAGAATTTTACACTCTCTTACGCGACCTAAATGCACCACTTAAACATTCCCATAATTCAAACCAAAAATCACACATGTTCCCTTATGTGTTTACTAACTACCATGTGATTCCCAATCATTATTTATATGCGTAACCACCTCAAATAAAATTAAACTTCAAAACTGTCCTAATTCTGACCTGATCGCAAACTAAAAAGTATGACCCTAAAAACCATACTTAGACAACTAATTAGACGATTTCCTTTGGAGGATTTTTAATAGACACATGAAAATTAACTTATGTAAAAGGGATAATCTTGTTTAAAATTTTAATAGGGTTTTACTCTCCCTAAAAATAGTCCAAAATCTGACCCGTATTTACTTGTTTAGGGCAACGTTTCTGCGAAGAACTTTTGGAATGGAACTTTCCGAACTCAAAAAATCGTTCGGGCCGGCTTTTTGGATAAATAGACTCTCTGAAGTTATCAAACTATAAGATTAATCCAAAAATATTATTACCAATCGCGAGTTATCAATCTGGAACAACACGGATTAAAAAATTCTGCTCAAACTTAAATCATGATTTTTAACGAGAACTTTAGCAATTTCAAGGAGCTAAGAATTGAATTTAAGCACAATGGTAGGAAGGTGGTGTTGAGAGGGACACAAAAGGCAAACTTACAGTGGATGCAGGGTAGCAAAACGCTTATAAAAACACCCGGGATTGAGTTATCTTCTATGGTTCTATGTGTATACCCTACTACTACCTTACACATGATTGAGGCAGAGGAATCCAAAGTAGTGCCTCCAGGAATTTCTAGGCTGCTTGGCCAATATTTAGATGTTTTTGCAATACCTACATCCTTACCACCCATAAGACCATGTGATCACAAGATTCCTTTGAAAGAAGGTACAGTCCCTATAACTTCAAGGCCTTACAGATACCCTCCTACTCAGAAGGATGCAATTGAGGTTATGGTCAAAGAATTACTTGATACTAGGGTAATTAAAGATAGTCAAAGTCTATTTTCTTCACTGGTGGTCATGGTAAAGAAGAAGGATGGAACTTGGAATGTGCATAGACTATAGAAAGCTAAATAATGCAACAATCAAGGAAAAATTCCCTATTCATGTTATTGAGGAACTTATTGATGAGTTGCAGGGTTCCTAGTACTTTACTAATCTTGATTTAAAATCTGGTTATCATCAAATAAGAATGAATCTAGCTGATGTGGAGAAGACTTCATTCAAGACACATGAGGGACACTATGAGTTCTTCGTAATGCCCTTTGGCCTCATTAATGCACCCTCTACCTTTCAAGCTCTTATAAATTTAGTGTTTAAAGAATATTTGAGGAAGTTTGTTCTAGTCTTCTTTGATGATATTCTAGTATACAATCCTACTGTAGAAGCTCATGTTCAACATTTGGAAACAATCTTGCAAGCTCTAAGATAAAACACTATTAATGCCAAACAGTCTAAGTGTGTGTTTGGGACTAAGAGAATTAAATACTTAGGCCATGTGATTACCAAGGATGGAGTGGCTACTAATGGTTATAAGATTGAAGCAATGCAGAAATGGCCCAGACCTATAAATGTAAAATAGTTAAGAGGATTCTTGGGGTTGACTTGTTACTATAGAAGATTTGTTAACAAATATGCAGTTATTAATCATCATTTGACTCAACTATTGAAGAAAAATGGTTTTGGCTGGCATGGTCAAGCTCAAGAAACAGGTAATGGTTGAAGCTCTAGTGTTGAAGTTACCCAACTTTAATGAGCTTTATATTATTGAAACAGATGCTTCTCATACAGGCATTAGGGAAGTCTTGCAACAAGGAGGACACTCAGTGGCTTATTATAGTAAGACTCTAGCTACAAGACATCACACACCATCTACCTATGAGAAGGAGTTGTTGGCTGTGATACAATCTTTGAATAAATGGAGGGGGTATCTACTTGACAGACATTTCAAAATTAAGACAGACCAATTTAGTTTGAAATATTTGTTGGAACAAAGAATTAATACACCCTCTCAGATGAAGTGGTTGCTTAAACTTATGGGATTTGATTATGACATCTTGTACAAGACGGGGAGTGAAAACAAGGCTGCTGATGCTCTATATAGAATTCCTACTAGTGCTAGTTGTTAACCTTATATCTTTCTACAATTTCTTGTGATTATGTGCAGCAAATTGTGGACTCTTGCAAAACTGATGCAAAGTTACAAAAGCTAATCACAGATTTAGAAGTCAATCCCTAATCTCACAAACACTATACCTGAACAAATGGCTAGTTAAAAAGGAAAGGCAAGCTGATTGTTGGTAACAATGAGGTGCTCAGACAACAATTGTTGCAATATTTTCATTATGATCCTAGTGGTGGTCACTCAGGAGTTCAAGCAACTATCAAGAGGATCACTGGATTGTGTTATTGGAGAAAGCTCAGACAACAAGTTAAAGTTTTTGTGGCTGTCTGTAAGGTAAGTCAGACAAACAAACCAAACTTATCTGCTTATCCCGGTCTCTTGTAACCACTACCTATTCCTAAGCTGGTTTGGTCTGAGATCTCCGTAGATTTTATTGAAGGACTTCCTTCTTCGCATGGTAAGACAGCTATTTTTGTGGTTGTGGACAGGCTTAGTAAGTATGCTCACTTTGTTCCTTTGAGTCACCCTTTCACAACTGCTCAAATTGCCCAAGTTTTCCTAGACAATGTGTACAAATTACATGGGTTGCCTAAGGTGATTGTCAGTGACAGATAAAATCTTCATAAGCATATTTTGGAAAGAATTGTTTAAAGCCTTACAAGTAAGCCTGCATTTATCTACTGCATACCACCCTCAGAGTGATGGTCAAACTGAGGTGGTAAACAAGTGTTTGGAATGCTACCTAAGATGTATGTCTAGTGAAAACCCAAGACTTGGTCAAAATGGGTCAGTTTAGCTGAGTACTGGTATAACACTACTTATCACACTTCAATCAATACCACACCTTATGATGTCTTGTATGGCCAACCTCCTCCTAACCTAATTGCTTATATACAAGGCCAGTGTTTGGTAGATGCTATGGATAGGACCTTGGTTGCTAGGGAAGCAATGATTCAACTGTTAAAATTTCACTTGGAAAAAGCTCAAAATAGGATGAAGGCCATTGCTGATGCAAAAAGGACTGACAGAGAATTTGAAGTGGGTCAGTGGGTGTACTTAAAACTTTAACCTCATAGACAAGTGACTGTGAGACTGGGCAAATACAATAAGTTGAATCCTAAGTATTATGGCCCTTTTTAGATTCTCAAAAGGGTGGGTCAGATTGCTTATCATTTAGAACTGCCAGCTACATCCTATATTCACCCAGTTTTCCATGTGTCTTAATTAAAGAAGTACAGAGGACCCATTCCTAATGCTACTGCTATTCTTCCACAATGTAATGAAGAGGGGGAGATACTCAGTGTTCCTGTAGAAGTACTTGATAGAAGATTGGGGAAAGTTGGTAATGCTGCTCAAGTCTTTGTTCTGATCAAATGGTCCAATGGTACTGTGGATGATGCGACTTGGGAGCTGCACAATGATATTTTCAAGAGGTTTCCAGGATTTCAGATAGATGCTTGAGGACAAGCATTATTTTAACTCAAAACAAGCCACACGTGCAACTCCAACAAACATTCAAAGCAGTTCTTGCTGGAAATTTATTGCAATTGTGGGAATCAGATCATACTTGGAAATGGGTTTGGAGGTATGGAGTGTACACCCATCAAGCCGTTGATTTTCCTTGACTCTTTCAGTGGTTAGAATTAAATGGGCGGTTACAAACATTTAAGTGGCAGGTTTGACTACAATAAATATTTTGTAACAACTTTTGCCTATTTAAGGGGCAGATTTGACTGCATTAAATGACCATATTTAATTTGGTCATGTAACAACTAATTCCTAAATTATGGAGGATAGTTATGGAAGAGATTAATTGGCCATTAATCTCTCATTAATTCCATTAATTAGGTTTTGAGTAAATCTCCTATAAATAGGGATCACAATTGCATGGAAAAACACACAGAAAACAAAAACACATAGAAACACAGGGTTCTTGATCTGTGCCTAGAACAAGAACAAACACTTGGTTTTATCCCAAGGAGGTATTTGTGATACCCAGGCATAGGGTCGAATAATCTTCTTTGGAAAGTGATTACACGACTTCAAGTGATATTCGGTAACCATCTTTGGTAATTAGCTAGGCTATTGATTGTCTTCACCCTGATCTAGGACACACAACAACCAACAATCAAAGAAGATTATTTTATGATAATCAATAGCTGCTGCTGCTATGAGTGTGGTGTATGTGCTGACTACTCCTATTCTTGAAGATAGTGGTGATGATCCAACCGTGGAACAAGTCAGGAAGAGGAATAAGTGGATAATGATGACTATGTCTGTAGAGGTTTAATCCTCAAAGGTATGTTTAATTCTTTATTTGATATTTACCAGAATGTTGAATCTTCCAAAGAACTATGGGATTCCTATGAGGCCAAATATATGGCTGAGGATGCATCAAGTAAGAAGTTCCTTGTTACTAATTTCACCAATTACAAAATGACTGATTCAAGACTAGTTATGGAACAATACAATGAACTTCTTGGTATACTTGGTGGATTTACACAACATAAAATGAACATGGACGAGGCAATTCAGGTATCTTGTATCATTGATAAACTCCCTCCTTCTTGAAAAGATTTCAAGCATACCTTGAAACATAAGAAGGATGAGTTAACTCTTGTTGAGTTGGGCAGTCATCTACGCATTGAGGAGTCCCTCAGGGCGTAGGATAGTCACAAGCCAAAGGGAAACAATGTTGTTGGTCCACAGTGATTGGACGTGGTTGTGTAGATCTTAGGTTTAGTTTTGGAAAAATTGTTTCGTTGTTTAATGTTTTACATGTTCCTAATATAAGGAAAAATTTGGTTTCTAGTAGTGTTTTGAATAATTGTGGTTATAAACAAGTGATTGAATCTAATATATTTATTCTATCCAAACATGGTGTGTTTATTGGTTTTGGTTATATGAGTAATCAAATGTTCAGGCTTAATATTGTTAATGATAATATTGCTTCAACCTTTATGTCAACCTCTAAATTGAATGATTCAATCTTATGGAATGCTAGACTGGGCCATGTCCACTTTAAGAGGATGCAAGATATGTTTAAGGATGGGTTAATCCCAACTTTTGACATGGACACTGAAAAGTGTAAGACTTGCATGCTGACCAAAATAACTAAGAAACCATTTCAAAATGTAAAACGTAAAACTGAAGTTTTGGAGTTGATCCACAGTGATCTGTGTGATTTACATGCTACTCCCTCATTAGGAAATAAGAAATACTTTGTGACATTTATTGATGATGCTTCAAGATTTTGCTATGTTTATTTATTACATACTAAGGATGAAGCACTAGATAAATTCAAAGTATTCAAAACTAAAGTTGAATTACTACAAGGGTCCCAAATCAAAAGATTTAGGACTGATAGGGGAGGTGAGTACATGGATACTCTGTATTTTCAGCCTGTTGGTATTATCTATGAAACGACTGCCCCCTATACTCCACAATAAAATGGTATATCTGAAAGAAAAAATAAAGTACTGAAAGAAATGGTTAATTTTATGTTGTCCTACTCAGGACCGAGTCAAGGGTTTTGGGGTGAAGCTATGTTAACAGCTTGATATTTATTAAATAGGGTTCCCAATAAAAGGAACAAGATTACCCCTTATGAACTTTTGACTAAAAGGAAACCAAACCTGAACTACCTCAGGGTTTGCGGTTGTAGTTGTAAGACTCCCTGATCCAAAGCTGAAAACTTTGGGTGAAAGAGGCATTGAATGCATCTTTGTTGGATATGATGAGCATTCCAAGGCTTTTAGGTTCTATGTCATTGAGCCTAATGATTCAGTTTTAATTAACTCTATAATTGAATCAAGAGATGCTATCTTTGATGAGAATGGATTCTCATCAGTCCCTAGACCAAGTCTCAAGATTCCTAATGGAACTGAATACATTGGTGGTTCAGTGGTCCCTAAAGAGGTCACTGAAGAGGTTGTTCAGCAACCTGAACCTGAGCTTAGAAAAGCAAAAGGAATAGGACTCCAAAGAATTTTGGGCCTGAATTTCAATTATATTTAATTGAAGGAACAAGTGATGGGGTCTCTGACCAACACTCCTATTGCTTTAATATTGAGGATGACCCAAAAAAGCAACTAATAATGAGATGGACTCCATCATGGGCAACAACACTTGGGTGTTGGCTGATCTACCTCCATGTTGTAAACCTCTTGGTTGCAAATGGATCTTTAAAAGAAAACTAAAGGTAGATGGAACTACTAAAAATTTTAAGTCAAGGATGGTTATTCGGGGCTTTAAACAAAATTCAGGGATAGACCACTTTGATACTTATGCTCGAGTGGCACGTATTAGTACCATAAGACTGCTGATTGCTATGGCATCAATTCACAATATGATTATTCATCAGATGGATGTGAAGACAACTTTCTTGAATGGTGACTTGGATGAGGAGGTATATGACCAACCTCAGGGATTCATCATGCCTGGCATTGAAAACAAGGTGTGTAAACTGATTAAGTCTCTTTATGGGCTAAAACAGGCACCTAATGTAACACCCTCTTAATTGACATATAGCAGCGGAAGCTAAATTGGGGTATTACTTCATGAATCAACAGTCATAATCATAGAAAACGACTCAAAAGAGACGTTTTAGAAAATTTAGTTATCATTCAATATCATATCAGAGTTTTACAAAGGAGGTCCCAAAGTACATTGAAAACATAAAAGTTGAATGATAACAATTTTGGACGTCCTCAAGTCCAATGCCACTCCGTTCCATAGTTTGCTCATTTACCTAAGATAAACATGCTAAAAGGGTCAACACAACGGTTGAGTAAAATTCATAGTGTTTGCAATGTAATAGTTGAATACAAGTCATCATAAGTGGTAATAATTGCAACGAATACAATTATCATGGAAAACAGTATTATTGCCCTAAGCTCATGCAACCAAACATTAACATGGAAATCACCTCAGTGACATTAGTGAGGAACAAATGTCCTCGTGGAAAGGTAACTTGCCAAAGTTACCCATTGTTCTCAAATATAGTGCATTTGGTTACCCTATGTACAGGTACACCAACGGGAGTCGTCATCCCTAATAGATCTATCTACAATATTCGCGTTTACTCGCAAGTGACTAATGGTTCAAGATTAAGAAATATTGGCAGTGAAGGCAAACTTAGGTAATAATATATCAGGATAGCATACAGTTGGAAAAATACTTGTATTCATGGTTTATAGCATGTATCCCCCTCGCGAGTTTATAAAGCATTCAAAAGATTAAAATGCGAGGCTATGAACTCACCTTGATAAGGCAAGCAATTCAACGGGTACTAAAGTACTTAAAGAAAACCATGGACTATATGTGAGTCTCAAACTGAATAGATCTTTGCAGCCTGCTAAGGGTGATAGCCAACTTGTATAAATACAGATTGACTATTTAGAAACACTGACTATGAATACTTGTTATATATACGGAATCTACACAATAGTACTAAGAAGAACAATGAAAAACTAAACTTTGATTTCTATTAATCTGTTAAAGTAATTACATATTACTAACTATGAGATATGATTGTATGAGATGTATACTGAACTGATATCTCTAACTATGCCATGAGGGTTCCTTTTATAGACCAATGATAAACCTTAACAGACTTACAAAACCCATAAAAGATAATACATATCTTTTCCTATAATATCTCATACATATCTCTTAAATGGTACTAACTATTTTCTACTAACGGTACTAACTGACTAAGCAGTACTTAACACTTTGTACTGTCAGTACTAACTATAACTATCGGTACTAAGTATTATCACTAACGGTACTAAGTCAGGAATGAATAATTCCCAACAATCCTCCCCTAAACATGATTTTAAACTCTTTTAACTTCATGTTTCTTCATTGGTTTATCTTCTTATTTAGTCCTTGGAGGATGTATCCAAAAACACTCTAACATCTTGATCTTGATCTTTAATAATTCTTTCTAACTTTATCAGCATTTTGTCTTTTATAGCAAACTGCACATCTTTTAGCAACAATCCAACTAAGTTCGCTTTGTAAGTTTTTGGCAAACTACCAGCCATAAATGGATTTAAGTTACCTTTACCAGTAAAACCATTTTGACTCTGGGCTTGTTAACCTCTTATTTAGAAAAATATGGTGTTTTATTTACCATAAGTTTTTGTAAACTGTCTAACATCATCGAATTGATTTGTCTTTACCATATACGTTTGCTTTTGGACTTAGCTAATGCTTCATGCCATAACCTTGGTGCATTGATAAACCATTTTAGTTTTAGCCAAACTATCAGCTATCACACAGACCTTGAGTAGTCTTTGACCAAGAATGTTTGATTTGATTTCTTCAAAAGTTTTGCTCTTCAAGTCTGAGTGTTTCTTGTTTCCAACATACTTCAGATAAGTCATCATTTGATTCCTAATTTAAGTTCTTGTGGGAGGTTTGCTTTAGATTGCAATAGCTCTTTGTTTTGCAAGAAACCTTCTTTGAGCTGCAATTGTATCATGAAGGAACTTTGCTCTTTCTTCCACAATGAACTGCTCTCTCTCTCTTCATCTTGAAGTCTCAGAGCTAGAAGTCTATCAGCTTTAATTCTTGCTTGAATGAAGTCATATTCATCTGAAAGGGCAGTCTTTGTAGCTTCTTCCTCAGCTAATCTTTTTCTTTCTTCTTCTGTTTCCCAATCCTCTTGCAACTTTCTAGCCATCTCTTCATCCCTAGCAAGTTGCTTAAACTTCTTTTCAGCTTCAGGACTATCCTCAGATTCAGTATCAGACTCATCTTCCTCTTCAATTTTCTTTTTCCCTTTATCTTTTGGATCAATCTTTGGAAGAGGCTTTAAAGTCAATAGTGATCTAGTTGAAGTAGGCCTAGGTCTCTTAGTCTCTTCAACATCCTTAAGCTCAACTCCTTTTCTTTTAAAACTGCTTTGGCTTGGCTCATGTTGAGAAGAACCTAAGAAATAGTTTCATCATCTCCAAACATTGTAGGAGTGGTTGTTGGAGTGATTGGAGTAGCACTTCTTGCTTCAGTTCGATAATCAGTACCTTTATCTAGGCTAACAGTACTATCTTGTTCCTTGTCGGTACCTTCTTTCTCCTTGTCGGTACTTTCTTTCTCCTTGTCAGTACTATCTTTTGATCTGTCAATATTAACTTTTGATATGTCAGTACTAACTTTTTCTTTGTCAGTACTAACTACATCTTCAGTACTAACTGCATCTTCAGTACCCTTTTTCTCTTCATTCACTCCATTTCTTTTCCTCCCCACATCTTGAGCATCCTCGGTATCCATATAATCCATTGTATCATCAGGAAGCTCATCAAATAATGGATTTGTATGGACTGAAGGTTCAACTTTGGCAGATTTCCTCCCCTGTTTGGATACAAACTCCTTTTGCATCCAATTTGCCTTCAAGGTTTTCTTTCCTGCCAACCTTTGCTTCAAAGATACACTCTTCATCCAAGCTCTGTGGTGTGTAATAACAGGTTTGGCTTGCTTCTTGAGCTTCTTGATCTGTGCCTTCAAGTGTTTAATTTCCTTGGCTTGATCTGTAACCTGTGTACACAAAGAGATACAAAGATCATAGATACTTTGGAGTGTTATGCCACCCTCATTCCCTGAAAGAGATCTATCACTGGATGACTAACCTCCTTGATTCCCACCAGAAACCTCTGGAATGGAATCAGGAATATGAATAGTAGGTGAAGGTCTAGGTGATGGGTCAGATTGAGGCTCAAAATTAGCTTCACTTGGGTGAGAAGGAGGGGGTGTAGGTTGTGGATCAGATGGTCTTTCTGAAGTAGCACCCTTATCCTCAGTTGATTGTACCAACATAGAAGCAAATAAAGGTGTGACTTTCCCTGAAAAAATGTTTACCCTTTTAACCATAAAGGAGAAAACTTTACTTGTCAAAGCATTTACAGGAAAATGATCTAAAGGTACAGATACATTCATTAGCTGTTTATCCAAAAAGATTGAAATAAAACGTGGATACATTACAAACTTTTTCTTTGCATCTAAATGTCTAGGCATACCATCAAAAATTAATTTAGAAAAATTATATTTCTGATTGGATGTCAAGCAAATGATAGCAGTGGCAATGTTAGTGGGAATTTGATCCCAATAGGTGCTTTTTGAACTAATACAATGATTCATTGTATGAAACAGAAACCTCCATTGGGGTGAAAACAAAGCTTTATTAAATGTTAACACAGTTAAATCCCCCTCATACCCCAAGAACTGTATAGCATCAAATAGAGCCTGATTAGGTAGATAATCTATCCCATCAGCATCATCAAAAAGAAGGTCACTTCTTATTGATGCCTCAGAGATAGACACAGGCTTGCCAGCTACTTTGGCAGTAATGTACCTTACATTATTGATTATTTTAGATTTAGCAGACATCCAAAACTGTTCAACAAATGTAGTAGAGACTACTAGACTTACAGTGAGAGCATGATGAATGGAGCTTCGTGCAAGAAAATCAATAACCTCATGAAACTCTGCATTTCCTTCAGTCTTCTCTAAATAAGCGACCATATTGTGCTTAGGGCACGATTCAAGAACATCCATTGTGATTGAATTAGTGATCGTCAGTGAGAGAGAGATTAAGGCTTGTATGGAAGAAAGTATTTGAGAGAGATTTTGTAAGTGAACCGTGCAATTGAGATGGGTTTATATAGGTTTAGCAAACCTAAAATCAAAGAAACCGTTTCAATTTACACTTTATACCCTTGGCGGTATTTTCTTCAACGTCTCTATAGCGGTACTATCTTTGCCCAACGGTATTAACTTTGCACTGTCGGTACTAACTATTGTCAAAGCAAGAATGAACAAGTTTGGCAACAACAATGCTTCAATACCGTCTTTATCTCTTCCCAATGACTCTTTAAAACCCAATTAACTTCTTGAAATTCGTCACTTATGGTTAAAATGCTTCTGCACACTGAACACTTCATACAAACTATACAACAAATCATATTGCCTCCCCTTAACTAATGCAGCTTATGGATTGATCATCCCAATTGTAACAACCAAGAACTGAAACCTGCTAACATCAAATGCCTTGGTTAGAAGATCAGCTACATTGTCATCAGTGTGTATTTTTAGCACCTGGATAAGTTTCTTCTCATAAGCATCCCTTATGAAGTGGTGCCTAATTGCAATATGCTTTGTTTTGGAGTGATATACTGGATTCTTTACAATGCATATTGTACTTTCATTATCAATGTAGATCTTTGTGTTCATGAAATTGAACCCATAGTCTAACATTTGATTTTGAATCCACAAAACTTGCCCACAGCAATTTGCAGCAGCAACATATTCTGCCTCTGTAGTAGAAGTAGCCACAATTGTCTGCTTTTTGCATTGCCAAGAAATAAGTCTCCTGCCAAGAAATTGACAACCTCCTGTTGTGGATTTCCTGTCAAGATTTGCTCCAGCATAGTCACTATCTGAGTAGGCTTCCAGGTCAAATGAGGACACCCTAGGATACCAAAGGCCTAGTTTGGGTTTGCCTTTTAGATACCTAAAGATTCTCTTTACAGCATTTAGATGGGAGGTCTTTGGAGTGACCTGAAACCTAGAACAAGCACAGACTGCAAACATAATATCAGGCCTAGAAGCAGTCAAGTACATTAAAGAGCCAATCATGGATCTATAAAGGTGTACATCCACATCACTAGCTTCCTCATCCTTGACTAAAGGCTTCTGGGTCTCAATTGGTGTGCTAGCAGTCTTTACACTGGCAAAATCAAACTTCTTCAGGATTTCTGCAACATACTTATCCTGACTTATAAAAATACCATCTTCTTTCTGTTTGACTTGTAATCCAAGAAAGAAGGTGAGTTCTCCCATAGAACTCATCTGAAATCTACTCTTCATTAATACCTCAAATTCATCACACCAAGATTTCTTTGTAGAACCAAAAATAATATCATCCACATAAACTTGCACTAACATGATATTACTTTTGTCCTTCTTGATGAAAAGAGTCTTGTCAATAGTTCCTCTTCTGTATCCATTCTTCAACAAGAAAGTAGATAAAGTAGCATACCAGGCTCTTGGAGCTTGGTGTAAACCATATAGAGCTTTCACTACTTTGTAGACCTTTTTAGGATCCTTAGGATCTATAAAACCTAAAGGTTGAGACACATAGACCTCCTCATCAATTTTCCCATACAGGAAGGCACTTTTCACATCCATTTGATAGACTATGAATCCCATGTAAGAGGCAAAGGCTAAAAAGATCCTAATGGCTTCAATCCGGGCCATAGGAGAAAAAACCTCATAATAATCTATCCCTTCCTCTTGCCTATGTCCTTGAGCAACTAACCTTGCCTTATTTCTAACCACAACTCCTCTCTCATCCTTCTTATTTCTGTAAACCAATTTTGTTCCAATTGCCTTCTTCCCATAAGGCAAATCTACAAGAATCCAAACTTTTTGAATCTTGAATTGCAGCAGTTCTTCCTGCATAGCATCAACCCAACTTTCATCTTCAAGTGCTTCAGAGATCTTCTTGGGTTCATTTTGAGACAAGAAACAAGCAAATAAACAATGCTGGACGTCCTTATGATTATTTCTCCTTTGCTTTTGAATATAGCTGACAAAAGCATGGGCTCCAGAACTTTTGGTCACTTTGCTTCTTGTTTGAACCGCTGATTATGGATCTCTAAGAATTAGAGTTGAAGGATGGATAGAGTTAATCATTGATGTGGGAATAGGACTGACATTCACAACAGGTTCTAAATTTGTGAAGTCAGCCACTGTGCCCTCATCATCATAAGATGAATTGGTAAAAATACCATCAGTAGGATTGGCATAAATTTCCTCAAGTGCAGGTATTTCTAAATCATCTTGGTCAGTATTGGTTAGATTAGTGAAGGATAGTCCACCATAAGGACTGGCAGTACTAACTGGTGTGCTAGCAGTATTAACTATGTTAGTACTGCTAGCTTTAGCAGCTCCTACTTGAAAAAGCAAATCCTCAGTATCTTTGGCAAACTCCTTCCTGAGAGCTTCAGCTGCATCATTAGCATCCTGTTCTTGCCTTTTAAGTCTTTCAAGCTCATCCAAGAAGACTTGATCCTCCTTATCTACTTGCTAAAAATCAGGATGCTTGGTAGGTTCTTCACCTGCTTTTGAGCTCTTGACAGTTGAAGAATAAGAAGACCATATTGGCAGTACAAAGTAGTCCTGAGCAGATTCAGCTTCTTTTTCAGAATCACATGCATTAATAATATCTTCTGTACCTGCATTTTTATTAGCTTCTTGTGGACCTGCATGTTTGTTAGCTTGATTCTCTGATCTCACAGGTAGATAATTCATTGAATTAGTTAAATAATCAAGATCAAACAGCCAAGTTGGTCCTTTCCTGCAACATTTAGTTTATTTTCTAAAAAGGTTATGTGCAGGTTTTCCTCAACTCTCTTGGTTGCTAAATTATATACCCTAAAAGCCTTGCTTTGTTGAGAATACCCAACTAAAAACCCTTCATCTGATTTCCCATCAAACCTGCCCAAATGGTCAATGGTATTCAAGATGGTCACATGGCACCCAAAAGGCCTTATGTAGCTTATGATTGGGATTTTACCAGTTACAAGTTCATAAGGTGTCTTATTTTGAGGCTTGATCACTAATACCCTATTAAGAAGATAACAAGCTAGTACTAACGCTTCTGCCATAATGTGTTAGGTAAAAATGAATCTGCTAGCATAGTTCTAGCAGCCTCAATAAGGGTCTTGTTCTTTCTTTCAACAACTCCATTTTGTTGTGGAGTTCTGGCATTACTGTATTCCCTCTTGATCCCTTTTGACCCACAGAATTCAATAAAATCCCTGTTCTTAAATTCTGTACCATTATCACATCTAATAGTTTTAACTTTTTGATTTAATTGGTTCTCAATTTGTCTTATAAAGTCCTTAAGGATTCTACTAGTTTCATCCTTAGTTCTTAAGAAGAACACCCAACTAAACCATGTTAAAATTCAGTGATAACCACGCAATAAGTCTTATGGTTTAAGCTCCTTACAGATGTAGGTCCAAACAAATCCATATGCAGAAGCTGTAAGGGCTGACTAATAGAGCTCACTGATTTGGCCTTACAGGAGGCCTTGTGTTGCTTTCCTTTCTGACAAGCAACACAAGTGTGGTCATTTTGAAAAATCTTTGAAGGTAAACCTCGTACAAGGTTTCCCTTCACAAGTTTGTTTAGGTTTTTAAAGTTAACATGACCCAACCTCCTATGTCATTTGTTAGATTCATCAATTTGGTCCTTTGTTACATAAACAAGCTAAACCTCCAGAAGGAACAATGTTCTCTAAATTGAAACTGTACATATTGTTTTGTCTGGTGATTCTAAGTAAGACTTGATTTGCATCAGGTAACTTAAATTCAGGAGACAAAACAAGACATTCAGTGTCAGTAAATAGAACCTTGTTCTTCTTGTCACATATCTGTGACATAGAAAAGAGATTGAAATGTTGTAGTTCTTTCACAAAGCACACATCCTCAAAATCTAACTTTTCTGTTTTTATTTTACCTTTACCAGTTATGTAACCTTTACTTCCTCCAAAAGCAACAGGGCCACCATTAAAGTCTTGATATTCAGCAAGGTAGGCCTTGTTTCCAGTCATGTGCCTGGAACATCCACTATCAACAATCCCTTTGTTCTGTAAAGTTCTGTGTGGATAATCCTGCACATCAAATAAAAGAGATTAGATTCTCTTAGGGACCCAAGCCTTTTTGGGCTTGAGTCTGCCTAGTGGATCTTTGAAAGTAGCACAATCTCTAGGTCTTGATCCACCATTGTATTTGGAGATTTTGTGCCAGTAATGTCTTTTTGGTCTCCAATTACAACCTGCTGAGGGCTTAACAGCAGTTTCCCTTTTCCCCCCAACAGCACTAACTGCATTTACCTCAGCAGTATTAACTTTTTGATATGAAAAATTTGTTCTAAGTGTTGTTGTTCTATTCAATGACTTTCTAAAATGGTGAATGAGTTTTATGAAAAACAGTTTTTGGTCTAACTCTATTCACAAAAGGTTTAACAGTACTAATTTTCCTGGCAGCATTAGTTAGTACTGCCTGACTGTTAAAATTATGTCTAGCAGTACTAACATTGTTAGTACCGCTAGCTCTAGCAGTATTAACTGGAATTTTGCCAGTTCTAGTTAGTACTGCTGTAGGAACAAATTGGTTTTTATGATTCACTCTTTGCACATTGTTCCAAATTGGCCTAATCTCCCTTTGACTAGACTTCTTCCTCATCCTATTGTTTAACTCAGCTTGTTTAGCCATCCTCTTTTCATGGAAATCACAATCTCTGATAAGATGACTAAGACTTCCACATACAAAACATGCTTTTGTAGTAAACCCATATCCCAACCCTTTCTTGTCAACTTTAGGATTTTTACTATGTGTGAATTGATTCTTAACAGTTTCCCTAGGAGTTTTTACTTGCTTATTAGCAAAACTAGGTGTTTCCTGTTCTTCTGTTGGTAGAGACACATGCTCATCTTCACTATCTGATTCATACTCCTCAATGATAGGAGCATCAGACCAAACCTTAGGTTGACTTACTACTTTAGGTTCATTGACAGTTGGTTCGGGCAAAGATTCATGTGTTTCAACACTACAATTTGATTCACAAGTATCAAAGTCACTGGTTTGGGTTTCAGATTCACTAGTTTGAGATTGTTTTGGACCATATGTAAATTGTGAGTAATCTATTTCAATATCAGGTCCAGATGGCATGTAATTCCCTGTCATGAGTGGGGGTACAACATGCATTCCTTCTGCTGTAACAAATCTATCATACAAAGGCTGATTTTCTAAATCACTTTCCTTATTTATAAATACACTTTGTAAAACTTCATTTTCATAACTCAAGATGCCATCATATCTGTGATCCCCATACCCAAGCCCAAATTTATCATTAGCACTCATATGAGTATTTAGTAGTTTACCAAGATTTTTAGAAGAGTTGTGCCATTTTTCTACATTAGCTTTTAAATCTTCTTTTTCTTTTTCAGCATCTGCCAATAGTTTCTTATGGTATGTGAGGACATCTGTTTTATCTTCTAAGTCTATTTTCATAAACCTTATCTTTTCCTCATACCAAAGTTGACCTTGTTGATGAGCAACTAATTGTGCTTCAACTTTCTTTAAAGCTTGAGTATATGACAGTATTTCTATGCTTGCATCACTAAGTTGTGCTCTTTGTTTATCATAGAGTTTTTTTAAGTTCAGCATAAGACTCTTTACATTCTTTTGAATAAGAAGTTACCTCTGTGTCTAAGCCTAAACTGTTGCAAGCCATCAAAGCATAATCTACTTCTTCTTCTGAGTGACTGGTCCAATTAACACCTTCTCCATCAATAGTCACCAAAGCTTTAGAGTCCTCCTGCTTACCAGATCTTCTCCCATCCTTATTTCCAGAGTTATAAGTATCTCTCCTCTTACTATCTTGATTTCCCTTTGTTCTACACTCTCTAGCAAAATGCCATGTCTTGTGATAATTATAACACTCGACTTTGGTTTTATCAAAACCAACCGGTTCCTTAGCATCAAATTGTAGCTTTCTACCTGTCTTTTTGTAGAACTTTTTCATTCTCATTGAAATCATGGCCACCTGCCATTTCAAGTCCATTTCTTCTAAATCAAACTCATCAAGTTGTTCCAAATCCTTATGATCCAATTGAGGGAAACTGGATTGATTTGCAAGTAAGGAGTATGATGAAGTTTGTTCATATTATGAGTTATGCCCAGTAGAATTAGAAACACCATAAGCGGTACTAACATCATTAGTACTGCTAGTGTTCTCAGAAACAAATGCCACATTCTGTGTGCTAGAGGATGATGTAGTAGAGCCTTTAACATCATTCTCAAAGACTCTAAGATTATTATATAGATCATCAAAGCTGAGACCGTCCACTCTTGGCTTGGTCTTCATAATTAAGGAAACTTGAGACCAGGCAAAAGGTAGAGACCTAAGGAATTTTTGATTTGCATCCTCAGTGGAGACACCTACACCATGAATCTCTAATTGACTCAGAAGACTCTAAAACCTGTCATAGCCTTTATGTAGCCCTTCTGAGTTAGATACAGAGAAGCCTTCAAACTGTTGCTTTAGAATATACTTCTGCATCTTCTTTGATTCATCATTTCCACCAAATCTAGATTTAATAGCTTCCCACATCTCTTTTGCATTAGTCATTTTATGAAATTCAGCAAGATGATCTTCTGGTAAAGCTATAAGCAAGGTGGTCGTTGCTTTTCTTTCTCTTTTTCTGGCTAAGATTTCTTCTGTAGTCCTTGGAGGCAGAACCTTGATTTGACCTTGTGTATCTGTGGTGATTGATACAGGACCATTCCCATTTTGTATAACTTCCCAGATAGGATAGTCTGTATGGGCTAAATAATGTTCCATTTTCATGGCCCATATGTCATATTCTCCCTTCTTGAGAATAGGAAGTTTGATGGTTGAAACAGTGTGAGGAGTTTGTTGTGTTGGTGTTTGTGATGGTGGTGGTGGTGGTGGAATATCATCTTGTGATCCAGACATGATTAGTTTTGTAAGATAGAGGTTTATAACTGGTTTTTGTTCTTCTTACTCAGAGTTTCTCACAGGCTCTGATACCACTTGTGAGTCCCAAACTGAACAGATCTTTGCAGCCTGCTAAGGGTGATAGCCAACTTGTATAAATACAGATTGACTATAGAGAAACACTGACTATGAATACTTATTGTATATGCGGAATCTACACAATAGTATTAAGAAGAACAATGAATACTAAACTTTGATTTCTATTAATCTGCTTTAAGTGATTACAGATTACTAACTATGAGATATGATTGTATGAGATGAGATCTGTGTGTTATCAATGTGTGTCACATCTCTCTAATGTCGTAGGGTTCCTTTTATAGACCAAGGATAAACCCTAACAGGCTTACAGAACGCGTAAAAGATAATACATATCTTTTCCTACAATATCTCATACATATCTCTTAAACGGTACTAACTATTTTATACTAACGGTACTAACTATCTGAGCAGTACTAACTTTGTACTGTCAGTACTAACTATAACTAGCGGTACTAAGTATATAACCAACGGTACTAAGTTAGGAATGTATAATTCCCAACAGCATACGCCTTTGGCTTCGGTTTTCCATGCTCTTTCTAATCCCATGCTCGGTTTTATCTGGTTTTTTCCTTGTTTTTGTCTTTTTGTTGTTATACGTTACTTGCACAGTAAACAATACAAAACAAGCATATATTTGGCACTTTATGTCCGTTTTTGGTTAGTTAAGCTCGTTTTATTTAGATAAAGGTATGTGTATTTAAGCACATACGAGGTCATAAGTGCAAAATTGGTAGGTCCTTCTTCAGCCTGGTCACTCCAATCATACCCAAATCCATCACACTAAGATACTAAAGCATTTGAAGTAGTTTCCTCAACTGGCACAGTCCTTCTTGTTGTCTCCCTATTTTTATTGTCTTGATTTTTAGGTGCCCTGCATTCCCTAGCAAAATGACCTCTTCTGTGGCAATTATAGCATTACACCTTGGTCTTGTCAAAGCCAATGGTATCAGTCCCACTAACACCTAGATTCCTTCCTGTCTTCTTGAGAAATCTTCTTGCTCTCATTGTCAGCATTGCCATCTGCCACTTCAAGTCCATCTCCTCTAAATCATCAGGATCAATTTGCTTTAGGTCTTTATTATCCAATTATGAACTGTTAGACTGACTAGCAAATAAGGAGTATATCACAGCATTACTTAGACTATCAACATTTAGTAAAGTAAAAGCATTATTCTTGGAGTTAGCAGCAGAAACACCATGAGCAGTCTTAACTGCTTTATTGGTGCTGCTAGTGATATTGGAAGACACAAAAGCTACGTTTTGTGTGTTTTGGTTTGTGCTAGATGACCTCATGATTTTAGCTTCATAAATCTTCAGATTGTTGTACAAGTCATCTATGCTTAGATATTCTAAATCAGGTTTGTTCCTCCAAATTAGGGTATGAGTCTTCCACTCAAATGGCAGACTTCTTAATAACTTCAGATTCACATCTTCTTGAGAAATAGTTTCTCTATGAATCTCTAGTTGACTAATAAGTTTTTACAGCCTATCATAGATCTGGTCAAGTCCTCCTGAGCTTTTTCCATTAAAATTCTCATACTGCTGTTTAAGAAGTGTCTTCTGTACTTTCTTTGACTCCTTATTACCTCCAAACCTCTTCTTTATAGCTTCCATCAGAGTCTTGGCACTTTTGTAGGTGTTGAACTTTAGTTGATGTTTATTAGGGAGAGCCATCAACAGAGTACCTCTTGCCTTTAACTCATTCTTCCTTGCTAGCTTCTGTTCTGTAGTAGTAGAAGGTACTGATGTCTTAACACCATCAACAGTTCTTGTTGGCAGGGGTGAGTCACCATTTAAGATTACTTCCCAAAGAGCATAATCAGTCATTATGAAGTACTGTTCGATCCTCATCTTCCAAAGCTCAAATTCTTGGATTGAGCACTGGAAGTTTTGCAGTAGCAACCAACTGTGCAGATACTGACTCCATCTTTTCTTGACGCAAATAGATCTTGTGTGTAGAATGGTTCTTCTTATTCAAAGTTCCTCAAACAAGCTCTGATACCACTTGTTGATCTTACTTGAATAGATCTTGCTTAGCTTGTAAAAGGCTTAGTTGTATTGAATATATCAAAGACAATTACGGTAGAAACTTTGATTGAATATATCAATAACTATGCGGAATCTAGTCTATGATACTAAAAAGAACAAGCAATAAAACAGTGACAAACAAGATTGTATAATACCAAACTTTAAGCCTCAATATATTAATACGAATACTCTTGATAGTGTTAGGGTTATACAAAACCTTGAAGCTATATATGACTGAATATGAAAAATGAGATTTATGAACTATATGCCCTAGGGTCTCCTTTTATACACCAAGGAACCCTAATGGGCTTACAACGCGTTTTCTACTCATACATATCTTTTCCTAAAATATCTCATACATATCTCTTTAGCAGTACTAAAACAGACTAACAGTACTAACTAAGTGTAACAGTATAAACTCTTCTAGCAGTAGTAACATTTTGTACTGGCAGTACTAATATTACACTAGCAGTAGTAATGACTTAGAACTTTTTCTTCAATCTTGAGCAGCGCAGTAACTCCAACCAGCAGTTGTAACTTGAACCAGCAGTAGTAACAGTCAAGAATCCTTTTATTCCTAACAATTGTTGAGGGATTAAGTACTAGGATGTTGATGGAGTATCGGGATGCTTAGGGACTGAGTGTGTTCACTAACCGGGCCTGGAGGCGGCTATTTGATATTAGGGGCCCGTTGGTGCACGAGCTTATTCTGGAGTTCTTCAGTACATTTAGGTTCGGAGAGGATGTACTTGATTTGGACACGCTTGGAGCTTTACAGTTTTAGTTGGGTGGAGTTAGGAGACGTATGAGCTGGAGAGAGTTTATTTTGGCCTTAGGATTACATACAGCAGAGGAGATGCAGACTGCTGGTTTTGGTTTATATTGGACTGAGAGTGCGAGATGGATCCCCAACAAGGGGGATCTAAGAGATTACTGGATTAGGATTTCATCTGCTGAAGATTTTTTGGGGACTACCCCTTCTTATACTTTTATCAAGGATCCTATGCTGAGGTTATGCCACAGGCTCATCGCCTGTAGTATCGCTGGGAGGAGTCAGGCACCTGAGAAGGTGACCGTGACTGACTTATTTTATCTGAGAGGGATGGACGTTGGCTCGGTCAACGTCCCTTATTTATTGGCTTGGTACTTGAGATTATTTTCTTCGAGGAGGAAGCAGGGAGCAATGATATTTGGAGGTCAGTTTATTGCTTGTTTAGCTGAGCATTTTGGTTTGATTACTGAGGAGATACTTTAAGGGTTGACTGTAATAGTGAGAGAGCTCCCGGTTATTGATATGGCTGAGTTGGTGAGGCTGTAGATATGCATAGAGCTTGATGATACTTGGGCCTGGGTACCCACAGGACCTGCTAGGCAGGAGGGTGATGCAGGTGAAGTTGCTGAGGAGGCTCCAATGGCACCAGGAGGTGGCGATGAGGATGAGGAGATGCCTCATGCTGTGCCACCACCACCTAGGACTCAGGGTAAGAGGATTGCCCATTTAGAGGAGGAGGTGCATGGTATGCGTGAGGCACTTTAGGGTCAGAGAGAGGTGATGGATAGCATGGATCGTGACTTTTCCAGGTTCTCCACATGGACTATCACTAGCCTTTCACGGTTGATGGATAGGGCCGGTGTGCCTTACACAAGATATTCGAAGTCACCGGTTGAGTACCAAAGATACACCAGACAGAGGTCTGACGAGCCCAGCACTTCCACAACCCCACAGCAGCCAGACACATGATCCCCTTATCTCTCACCTTTTGATTTTATCCTCTATACATTTATATTATTCATATCATGTTGTACCTAAAACTTAAAACTGCATATATTTTGACGTATATATTATGGTATGACAATTTTGACTTGTTTATGCATGATAGATTCAAGCCTGGCAGTAAGTTCAACACCATAGTTAGTGAATATGTTACAGAACCAAGCAGGCTATCCAAATAAAGAGCAAAATTGAGAAGAGAGAATGATTTCAAGTATGTGGAAGCTGAAGAAAAGTCTAACTTAAAGACTAGCTGAAAGAAAAGTGCTTCCCAAGAGACAACCATGATTGTTATTTAATTTAATCGAGTCTGTCTTCCCAGACATCAATACGGCGTATTCGCTCCATACCATACGGCGTATTAAATGTCTAGACGTTATCAGTCCTTTATTTTTATGCACTTTTAAACATTATTGTCAGTTCTATCAATACGGCATATTCATGCATATAGAGCGTATTCAACAGACTGACCCGTATTAGATACTTTTTATAGGTTTCTTGATACGGCGTATTCCATTTTATGGATACGGCGTATTGGTTTCCTATACAGTTTATTTAGTTTAGTTTAAATTAACCGTAGATACCGGAGATAGGATTTTGCATGTTTTTTCTATATTTTACACAGGACCTCGCTGAAAGCAAAGAAATCGAAAAAGTGGGTGAAGTATCAATCATCTGGAATCCTATGTGTGATTGTAGTCATGCTGGCATTCAGACGCATTTACAACACACATCCTTGCTCATAAACTCAACTTGGAAAATCTACCAAGCAAAATATCAGGGGAGTTTCTCATTCTAATTCTTTTTAATTCCCGTTTTTAATGTTTTATCTATACAACGAGGATGTTGTATAATTTAAGTGGGGGTAGAATTAGAATATCTACTTGTCTTATTTTTCACACTAAAATGCTTAAATTATGCTCAAATTTAAAAAAATTTCAAGCATACTTTTGTGAAATTACCTGATACATAACCGCACACAATAACCCTTGTTAGATATTGTAAGGATTTAACCTTATCCGTTTCCAAATGTTTACCTAAATTCCACAAAATATGAGTGTGTCGGTGATGTTGTAGACTTTAGAACTTGGCTTGGTATATCTATTTGAGACCACAATAATGAGTATTATGGATTTAAATGGAGTAACTTGTTTAAATTGGTAAATTTTTAGGATTACACCCAAAAAGCCTTTATATGTTGTTTATTAACTAACTACACTGGTTAGTTAACCCCCGTATAAACCCTTTGTTTACTCTCATCTTAAGAGTAAGATACCCCTAGAAAAACCTGTAGAGCCAATCCTTTAGGAATTACACCAACTATTTGTTTTGTTACACCTTTACACCTTAGCCTACCTGTTAGATTATGTCCATTTATCAGTTGCTACTTGCTTAAAGTGTAAAGTATGTATTTCCCGAGTCTTGTGACAATTTTCTATCTTTGGTACGGTTGGGAAGAAATTTGCACATTGCAAATGGGAATGTATAAAGTAGTCAAAACTCTTTTATTTTTACTACCAACACAATTATTGGTACGTCCGAAGAATGAAGAATTATCGAAAGAATTATCCAGAGTTATTATGATCGTGAAAATGGTGAAATTACCCCGAGTTTTGTAGTATAGTGTAGTAAAAAAATTATAAAATCAAAAAAATTAGAAAAATCACAACAAAAAAGAGAGAAAGAAAGTTTGAAGATAATCGTTTCGCAAAAGCTTAGACCGAAGGAATTATATGAAGGATCGATTATTCGTTGATACGTCTTATAAGTCAACGATGTAGAGTATTGTATAAAGTGGTAGATATCGCCACTCGTCTTGTAAAAGTTTGTAAAGTATGGGATGATTGGGAAGTTGACCGTTACGAAACGCCAACTTTGGTTGTTGTTTTTTATCTATGATCAAGACGTCTATAAATAGTTGTGTTTTTATCATGGTAACGGTCAGGAAAAAGTGTCTAGCAACTTATATCTTGGACTTAGTCTATTTGTTTCGTAATTTTTATGTAACAACAATTTAATTCCCTTCCTAATCATTAACCATGGGTTTTACGCAAATGAGGATGTGATCGAGCATGCATGTCTATTCCGTCGTTACGGCCATGTATGCATGTCTCAGCTGGCTTGTTGGTTTATTACTATTGGTGAAAGTTAGAAGATCCCTACCGTATGTCATTCTTCATCCTAACCCTTGGTTAAACTTAATGAGGATGTGATCGAACACACATGTCTATTTCGTCGTTACGGTCATGTATGTGTGCTTCAGTTGCCTTGTTTGTGTGGTACTTTTTGGTGAAAGATTGTAGAATGATTAACCCTAAGCCTTATAATAAAAAACCTATTTTACCTTTATAAATGATTGTGTGTTTTATATACTTGTAAAATATACCACAATATAATAATAATTCAAAGAGCAATTAAGAAAATTACCAAGTTGAGCGAATATTAGTTACAGGTTACCACATAGATTTGTTTGAGTGATTTGAGTGTTTTCAATTACCTCTCTATTTTGTGTAGGTATTGGTTGTGTTACTTGATATTGATCTAATAAATGCTTAATCGGAAAAATCCCCTAGTGGATACATTTTATAAAGTTTCTAAATGCTACTTGAGGTACAAGTAGGATTCAAGTGGGGGTTATTTGATGATATCAAATTACCATCTTTTTTTATAACATCATTTATCCCATGTAAATTACCATTTTGTATAATTATTGCAAAGAATTGTTACTTAATCGTTTATATTTGAGAATTGCAGTAATTATGGAGTACTTGGTGAAAGTTAACTAAAAGGCACGCATTCTGGAGCTTAAACGAAGATATTTTGAAGATTAATGTTTTGAAGACCAATACGTCGTATCCATCAAGGAAGATACGGTGTATCTATTCCTACACTCACCAAAGACCACAAAGGAAACAAGATCCAATACGCCGTATCCAAGAAAGGCAATACGCCGTATTCAAGCTATATGGGAATAAAATATTCTAGAAGATATAAAATGTGGTCCTTACTCCATATTTATACTGTAAAATGGTCCTACGGAACCGGAGGTTAATCTAACCAAATCCGGACGAATGACAAAGCCATATTCGTCCACACGCTTTATTGCTAACTGTTTTATTTCAGGATACATAAAGATGGAGATGGTGATGCCTTATTCTAGCTGGAGTCGGATTCATTACCACATGCTCATGCTCAAACTACAAAGACATACTATAAGCATCAAGATTCAAGAATCATGAAAGCTCAAGAATTAAAGACAAAGACTTCCGCACAAACTCTGATATACAAGATCTTCCTTCAAAGATATCAAGTCTATCAAGGGAGATTGTTAGCAAGCTTTCAAGATGATGCAAAGTATGAGCATGTTGGTCAAGACACAAGATCGCAAGGTGGCAAAGACGATCAAGACGAAAGGATAAAGATTTAAAGATCTCGGACGAAAAAGACAAAGTCAAAAGACAATGACAAAGGCTAAAGATCAAATATCACAAAGCATGAAGGAACAAGCCTACAACGTAGACAGAGACAAAGATCACAAGAGCTCAACGACAAAAGCAATCTCATTGATCTCACGAAGGAGTGTCACAATGAACTCACTTCGGGGGAGATTGTTAGCCTCAAAATATTGAGTCGAACAAGGAAGTTCGTTCATTAATTATATTAGGTCTCGGTCATTAATTAATTATACGTTGTAATAGGCTAGACGGGTAAACGGGCTCTTTATGTAATCTAATCGGTCACGTGTATCGGGCGAAAGCCCAAGTAATCCCAAGCCCGGCCCGTAGAAACACCAAGGCATGAAAGCCTCTTGGTTTTAACTATAAATACCCCTCTCCAAGGATGGAGAGGGTGTTGGTCTCATTTGTAAGATTTCATTTGTGTAATCAACCATTCTCATTTTTCTCTCTTTATTTCTCTCTCTAACTTCTCTCTAAAATTCTTCTTATCATATTCTTATCTTTATTTCTTGTTCAAATGGTGAAGTGAAAGTGATATTGGGTTACCGACCAAATACACCTTCAAAAACACCATCAACTAAAGATACTTCTTCATCCTCCATTGACTACATACCCAAATCACCAACCTCCTCTACATCATCATCAACCAATGGTTACTTGAACTCACCAACATCTCCTACTCCAAGAGTTCCTTCACCACCTCCAATTAAAGAGAGTGGATCAATGGACATCACTCTCACCCTTTCACCAATTACTCTACTTGATGTTCAATTTAATACTCCATCACCGTCTCCAACTCTTTTTGGTCATCCCATTCCTTATAACCTTCTTGAAGCTTATGGAGATTCATGCTTGTGTTTCATTCATAACCGTACTCTCATCTTTGAATTAAGAGATGAACTCCAATACATGTTTTCTTACATAGAACACATGCTTTCACACCTCCCTTTCCAAACACTCCACCACCATTAATCTCTCCAAACTAAACATACTCTATGTTTAGTTTCTCATGTTTCAAATAATTTTTAACCAAACCTTTTGCAAGCAAGTCCTATGGATATCTAGGAATATTAGGACCTTTGTAGTTTAATTTTATGTATGTTGTATTAATATGCTTCAAGCATATTATTTCTATTTGATGTATACATGATTGTGTTTTATACACAATTATTATGTTTAATGAATGGTCTTTAGTCTTATGTTTTAATTATGCACTTAGTTGTCTTTATATTTTTAGTTGATATATATATTTGTGGTTATTGATTTACACAAATCTCTTAACAATTGTCAAACATTATCAACATGCTCTAGTATTTTTCCTTTTTATTTGCTATATGTTATAAATGGTTTTCTTGTTCTTCTAACTTGTTTTTGTAGCAAAGTTACCATATCTCGATTCCTTGGTGCCCTCGAACGAGGGGGAGCACACATCAAGGGGGAGCATTTATTCTGTCGATTCTACACGTAATCATCGACGAAGCCTTTTTGATTCTACAAAAAGAGGAGAAATGGAAATAAAACTCACTAAATACTTATTTAAAAATAATTTTACATTTATTGAGTTTAAATTTTGTAATCATCAAAAGGGGAAGATTGTTGATAGAAATAATGCCTAAAAAAGTTAGTAATATTATTCGACCTCTCTACATTTTGATAATCACAAAATGTAAAAACGCTCAATGTAAATTAAAACGTAAACAAGTAATTAATAGTAATTTTCATTTCGAAAATCAAATCACTTAAAAGGTATGAATAAATAAATGCTTAATGCATTTATGATCAAAGGAATTTTTATTTAACCTCGCATTTTTTTATAAAATGTTACAAACATTTTTATAACTTTTACAAAATATTTTTGTATTTAAAAGAAATGTTTTATTCAAAAAAAATATTTTGAATTCAAATTTTCTACCCAAAAATGGCTAAAATTATCCAGAAAACACCTCCCCTGGAAAAGACAAAAAAGGGAGTGTCCCAGTCTGGGCGGTCCCCTTAATTTTAAGGGAGCCCGCCAGACAAAAACGCTCCCCAGTTTGCCTATAAATACTAGACTGTTCCCCACTGATTTTCTCACCTTTTGCACTCATTCTTTTCTGTCTAAAATCAGTCCACACATCTCCTACACTCCTTTGATAATTTAATCTTAAGCTTTTGTTTCCAAGTGATTCAAGCTTAATTCCTCAAGTGCAAGAGAAGAATACTTCTTATCATCAAATCAAGAAGTGTTATAGTTTAGTTGGTGTTGTAGTGAAGTTGTGTTATATCTTGTAAATCATTTGTGTATATTGTAAAGGTATGTATTGTAGTTGTGTGTAATAGGTAGATTGTGGTGATCATTGTAAGTATAGTTAGATCATGGTGATCTTAGCAAGTAGTGTTAGATTGATGTGATCATAGTAGTGTCTAGGTGAAGTGAAGTTGTGAAGCCTAGTGAAGTTGTGAAGCCTAGTGAAGTTGTGAAGTGAAGTGAAGTAGTGAATTGTTGTGAAGTAGTGCGGTTAGTATTTTAGTCCTCAAAATACATAAGTTGTGATAGATTGGTTCTAGTTAGGATTAGAACTCGACATTTGGCTTAGTGTTTGATAAGTGTAGAATACACATATCCGTTTATACCTAAAATAACCCAATTAAACCCAAAACAGACCAAAAATAGCAAAAATATGCTTGTATTTGTGTTTTGTGTGTGCAGGTACGGATAAGTCAAAAATCACAAGAAAACAGTCAAAAGCGAACAAGGGGATCTTAACTTGGAAGAGATCCCAAGGACTTTACCCTAGCTTATCTAATAAGCTAGGGAGCTTGTAGCTGCCTT